>BLKR01004871.1:0-95792 GCA_011170035.1 Teleogryllus occipitalis | reverse complement strand
ATCTTCCCCCGCTGGATGGCGAGATCCGGCGCCGACCTACCGTCGGCTGGTGGGGTTTCCCCCTAACCAGGACTCTCCCACCAACGGGGCACCGCCCCAGCCGAGACAAGCTCTAAGCTCCCGACCGGTCTCCCGGAATATGTGGTAGTGTAGTGCATGTTAGTGTGTGTGGGAGTGTGTAAGGGGAGAGGATAGGACAAGGAAGAGGAGGGACAGATTCGCGCGCGGTTCGTGGCCCGTTTGGTAGGGTACTGCTCCGGCATTCGCCTGGTGTTGATCGGAGAAACCACGGAAAACGACCGATGAGAGCAGCCGGTTGCTAGAATTCTCCTCCAGACAGCAGCTGAATTCGACCTAGCTGAAAAGCTAGTGTCGAAAATCCTGCCGCCGTGTGGAGTGGGAACCTAGGACCTCCCGGTTAGAGGCGCTGCAGTGACATCAGTTGATGCACTGAGCTACCGCTACCGGTCAGAGGGACGTGTTTACTTGTGAAAATAAAGCGGAAGTCCGTAAAGTGCATAACGTACTTCAATGTGTGAGAGCCCATTGAAGAAGAGTCCTACTACTGCGTAGCAGAATCCGTAATTTTTGGGGTGACCGCTGTTTCCTCCCTTTGTGATTCACGGGGCGAGTGGTGTCCCAGCCTCCACCGAACGAAGGCGGGGCCCGGGCCGAGGCCCGCGTGGGGGGCGTTGGGTGACGGGCTATCGCGCCGCTGGGTCGGTCAGCGGGTCGCGCGTGCTCGGTTGGTGGGTTGGTGGTCCTGGCGCGGGGGGGTCGTGCGCCGCCTTCGGGTCGCGCCGGACGCACGAGGCTCAGCGAGGCGCGCCGCGGCGTGTCTTCGGGCCCGAGAATGGACTCTGGTCAGTCATGTGATCGGTTGATGAGCTGAAAGTGACGTACTTCCATTAAACATCCGGCACAGGTGGCTGATGTTACTGCAGTACCTCGGACCGGGAGGTCCTACGTTCGAGTCCCGACGGCGGTAGGATTTTCGACTCTAGCTTTTCAGCTAGGTCGAATTCAGTCGCTGTCTGGGGGAGAATTCTAGTGACCGGCTGCTCTGATCGGTAGGTTTTCGTGATTTCTCCGATTAACACCAGGCGAATGCCAAAGCAGTACCCTAACAAACGAACCACGTATGATATTTTTTTCCTTTCCCTTGTCCTATGCACTATAATACCACACTTGACAAGGTACTACTCTCGGCAGTTTAGAGCTTGTCACGGGGTTGGGGATACCCTTCCCCCAAACCGCCGTGTAGGTAGGCTCCATTATCATCCATCGGGGGAAGTTTACAGCCACCTCCCGTGATAAAACATGCATTGCACTTGTATGGCTAATGGCCATAGCAGTTGACGCGCCCGTAAACACGAATCAACTAATCATCCAATCAATCAACCAATCAGTGAATGCGTGAAACACTTTTTTCGAGAAGGGAAACTATTCTTATCAAGCTTGTAGTTCAAGTAGGATTCAGCTGTTTTCGGATATCGTTTACCATGACACAAACGCAAGGGTTAGTACAATATTTGGCAGAATTGTAAAGAAGCTTCTTAAGAAGATATTAAAATGTAAAACTATAAATTTTGTAGAATAAAACAAAGGGAAATGATGATACACCAACTTGGAAATGGGAAACGCATAAAGTGCTAAAATTTCATATTTTTAGATTTTTTCATGGAAACTACTGAATGAGAATACCGAGGGGAATATCTTAGGAGGTATCAGAAATGTTTCCTTGTAGTTCAAAATGATTCCAATGGTGAACAAGTGTGTACGAGTATGTTGCTCCAGTAATAACTTCCTTCTAAAGCTGAATGTGCCGAGTGAGTTTGTGAGTTTGACCCTATCAGCGTTTTCCATTACCAGTCTTAATCTATTTTGATACTTGATCAAAATTGGGGGACGTGTAGCGGCGATTGGCAGTAATTGGCGAAAAGCATGTAAGGAAAGGCATATAAAGCTATTGGCTTTTTTGCAGGGGTGGGGGTCTGTGTGGTACTTTCAATTGTTTTCTCTTTTGAATGTCAAAAATTTGGTTGTGTTAATACTATTGTTTTCTCACTCTGCCAACTGGAAAAAGTTAGTAAGGAAACGATATTTTTATGTAACTATTACAGACAAATGCTTTCCAAACCTTCAAAATTACTTCTTTGAAAAACTATTTTCATGACTACTATGATTAACTTTGATTAAAATTTGCTCTATTGAAAGTTTTTAAATACATTTATAACAACCGATATACTGCCTCGTTAAGTGAAAATTGCGAAATTCTTCCATTGTTATTTTTGAATAAAATCTTGGGAGTGCGGTAGAAGCTCACCATGTCCATTATTAGATTAAAGAAGAATGAACATGTAAAAGTAATTAATGAATCGTTCAGGAATTGATTGAACAATGAGAAAAATTATTTCATATTTGTGCATAAACGAGTTTATGAGTTTTGCCACATGCTTTCGATTCCAGCGTACAGAATAACTAATGAGTTTGCTGAACTAATTATCCTTACAATGTTTTTCATGTGATGTGATTGCCTCACATAAGGCGACCTTGATGGATAAACACTATTAAATATAATATAAAACATGGACAATGTTTTTGCACCTAATATGTTTGTTGTTTAAGAACGTTTACATGTATAATGTTTCTTTAAAAGAGGAAATAAACAAAAAAGAATTGAAATAACAGTCAGCATTTGTGGGTAAACCACAAGCCTTTATTTCGATACAGGCAACACCACAAAACAACACACACCACATTCACTACAACATGGTATTTCAACCACAACGTAGTGTATTTCATGATTGAGCAGATGTTCGAAATGTTGTATCTAGCTTTCAGTGCCTGCGCTCGCGCCTCGTGTCAGAAATGGATTCACATTTTTTTTTTCAACTTGTCTGCAATCAACCGCCGTTAACCCTGCTGTAACATGGGCAAGTCTTTGATGTAAAAAGTGACTCCAGTTAGAGCTTCGTTTTTCAGACTACTTGTATGGTTATTTTCTGCTGTTTATTTCCATCACACTCTGTACAATATCTTCCCTAAAAAGAAATCGTTGAGTGGTTCTTTCTCATACTTTAAATTCAGAATGAGCTTTTCGACATGATTCTTCTAATCTATTAATCTGCAAATTTATATGTCTTTTTATTTATAAATCATTTATAATTTCATTTAAATTCAACTAATATTGTGAGATTATATCATTATGAGGTTTTCTGTTGATTGGGAGATTTGAGAAAACTCGAAACTTGAATAAGTAACATTTAATCTTAATGACATGTTTGGCTGATAAAATAAAAATGTTCTCTATAAAGTATTGTAAATATACTTCCATCCAAATGTTTTGTAATGTTGAATGATTAAATTCAAATCCTGCAACCAATTCCAATTGTATGGCACAAAGCATTTGAGAAAAGTACCTACCCAAATATTACCAGCTTTCCTTATCAGCGGTTCGTACGATATTAATTTTCCATTAATAAAATCAATAAAAGATTACATTTATATAAATGACTATGTCTCTAATACATGATACGAATTTCCTGAAATATTGATGAGTTATTTGGAATATCGAGATAGGTAGGTAATACCTAATTTTGGGTATGATTAATGTTGAGTGCTGTAAAGTTCCCACGGTCATTTACAGGGAGGGCGTTTTAGGAAAGTAGGCCAAATGAATCGCTGGTATCTCCCGAGAACGTGGCCGGCGCGTTGATGCGATTCCGAAGTGCGAACTGGGCGCGGGTGCGTCGGCGTCGGCGATGCGGCGTCAACGGACTTTCCGCTGGCCCTGACCTCCTTCCACAGCCGCACGGCCCGCCGCGCCGCGCCGCGCCGCGCCCTGCAGACGCGGCCTGCACTCATCTGCCATCAGAAAAATTAAAGTCCATCGATATGGCATCTGTACTTAATAATAGTTTATTTGTAATAATGATCATAATAATATAATAATGAGAATGATAATAAGAACTTACTTATAATTATGATGATGTCAATAACTTTTAATAATAATAATAATAATAGTAATATAATAATAATAATAATAATAATAATAATAATAATAAAGAGATCAACCTGCTGTTGAACGTAAAAAAGGAATTTGTTTCACCAAATGTATATATAAATTTGTCCAAACTTGTCCGAATCAACATAAGGAAGTGCAAGATATCACGTTAATGGGAACAGTCCGATATTTTGTGTGAAGCATTGTACTGCCACCGACAGTCACTAGACTGCTCCTGAGAATGGTGATTGCAACCTGAAGTATATTTTTATATTTTATCTAATAAAATTTGGTAAAGGTCATGGACGGTATTGTTATATTTAGAGAACAATACTAGAACACTATCTTTTCTTGAAGTGTCAGTCTTGCCTAAAAATGTTCTATGTTTTGTCAGCATTATTTTACTATTGAAATCAGAGAATCTAGCGACGAGTTAATTGGCTGCTCACAGCCTTGTTGCATGATGTGTCGCTGGAATAATGTCCTATCTTGTATCATTCCAGTAGAGCACGATAACGCTGTATGACGGTTCTTTTGTTGACATTATAATGACAAATTTTGAGAGAATAACCGATATGACATCTATATGAATGACTTTGGGATATCTGACTGTGAGTTCAAAATAGCGGCCTTTTTATACTCTCATTTGCTTATTATGATGATATATTAACCTATTCAATTATTTTCATCTGTCTCTATCCCGGCTGATATGGCGAATCCCTTAGTAAGATTATCAATTTTTGACAAAAATGGATTACCTAGAGCCGAGCCTTTCAGTTCATTTTTTGCGTTAAATATATGATTATGATTAATAGGGAGAAGATTTTTATGCCCTAAAAATCTTGAAAAATGCTTTTAAAACTATGCATTTATGACCTAAATATTCTCAAATGTGCACCATAATATGCAAATAAAATTAACAATATTTCATTTCTTCCATTAACCTTTCTTAATAAAGTCAGGAGGAGCGTGCTTCGAATGAAAAAATATATTTCTGTGCTAACAGAATATAATCTACCTTACTTCACGGGAAAAATAATTGAAGTAAATTTTCTCCTTAGTGACGAAACCCAACGAAGAATGTTGTAATGTACAAACTACCAAACTACTCATCATTTATTTTTTGAGTTAATAGCAATTAAAAAAAAATTCTGACGATGTTCTGGTCTCATTTTCATACATTTAACAATAATTACAATAAGAAGTTACAATAATTACGAGCACTGAGAAAGATATAAAATGTGACCAAAATGTCCGAAGTACACAAATAAAAAAAAAAAAGAAAACCAATCAATCAGTAGTACAAGAACTGTTTTAATTCGAATGATAATTTGATGAGGAAGAAGAGATGAGAAAAATGGGAAAGAAGAGAAGAGAATAATGGAACTTAACAGCAGGTTTTAGTCCTGCCTCCTTCCGCCTTGCACGCTAGCCATCACCACCGCCACCATCCAACGCGCAGTTGTACAGCGATTTTTACATAGCTGCCTGTGACATTACATCAGCTGTTATGGTCCCAACCAATGGGGACCTTACACGTCACTATGGTGGCGTTCAACCTTCCGATTGGATGACAGTGCAACAGCTGATTTACTTCACAGGCAGCTACGTAAAAATCGCAGTGTAAATGATCTGTTCTTCCGTGCTTCCCCTCGGGTGCGGGCGGTGCGAAATCGTTTTCGCTTTCTGGAATCGTACGGCGGCGCTGGTCTCCGCATGTGGGTCAGCGGCGTTGGCGGGCGGCGGGGGCGGGGGGCGGGGGCGGGGTGGGGGCTGAGTCACGGCGGAGGCTGCGCGCGCCTCACGACTCCACCGCGTGCGCCTCTGCCTGCCCTCGTGCGCCACCCACTCAGCCCCCCCTCCGACCCCCCTCTGCCCTCTCTATCCCCTGCTGTCCTTCCCCAATATATATATATATATATATATATATATATATATATATATATATGTATGTATGTATATGTGTGTATTATAGCAGTCGAAATGTGTAAGTGGTGTGCTTTTTTATTTCCGTGTTAATTTTTCTTTCTGAAGAAATAATTCATTTCTTTTGTAAATAATAAACAATTAACAAGTTTCTGGAGTGTTTATATGCTTCTGTAATGCACATTTGTGCCTAGAAAACGTTTTTTTCAAACCAACTTGAGTGTTTACTGTTGCTCAGCCATTCGGAATATCCAAGGAGTGTATTAGACGAAATATGCTTAAAATAGCCTTAAGAGGTTATTTTCGACGTTTCCTCTCAGGACATTCTGTATAGATGTGTTTACGAATAGTGAGAGTTTTGCTGTGGCTGATGTATCTAATCTTTTGAATGGTGCAAGCCATTTGTACGTTTTTCACGTAAATGCGTCTTTTTTTTCGGTTTGTGGGTGTATTGAATATTGTAACCTTTAAGATATAAGTGGCCAATACTGGCCATAGTTCAGAATGATTTTGTACTTTCTTAAAATTCTACCCTTGTTTTTCAAATGTTGTGCATGAAGTGACCGCTACCGGCAGTGTGTCGACGCTTTATTATCACTCTATGATAGTACATTATTTTATTTTATTTATTTATCTGTAAATATTGACATTGTTGATTAATTCAAATTCTAATTTCTCTCGATGTAGTGTAAATACACTATATTAGAGTTCTAGCCATTACAGAAAATCTATATTTTCTAACCCGAATGTAGACTTTGGAAAGAATGCCAATAAATTTCAATGTGTATACAATCTTTTTATTGTATTAATATTATTTACAATGATATATATATATATATATATATATATATATATATATATATATAATCTTGCATATACATCGTAATTAAATATTACCATTGCAGTTCCACTAGCTAGGTAATATATTGAATATTTTCTCTCCCGCAGTGTTAGTACCAAATGTTGAACATTTTAAAATCGCCTCTTCACTTGTAGTAACGTAATGTCTGCCAAAAGCTATTCGTTGAAATTTCTCTGAAAGTTTTATGTCGCCGCCATGGAAATTACAAATTGCTCGGCCTTCAACTCTGCCGAGCATACTAGGTATTTTCCAAGAAACGAATGTACGTCGCTATATTCATTCAATGAATACATTTGAATTCCAGTCGTACGAAAGTTCCTTATTACAGTATGTTTCACTGCTTGGAAGTGTCCCTCAATTTCTCAGCGTTTTAGATATTTGCATTGCTTTCATGTACCGTTACGATCAACTTCGAACTAATGAGTTGATTCAAAAATTTATAAAGAAGTAGTGTACTGTGAATTCCACTTCTCGCCCTGCTTTCTAGCATGTAAAAATCTTTTGCGGATGGAACATCTTCATAAGCAATAAAAGTTTAATTACGGACCGGGTATCAATAAAATATGGTGCTATAGGAACGACGTCTGGTGGTACAATGTTGTAGTTTTCTCGGCACGCAATTCGGTTTCGCAGATTGAGGACTGGAAGGTCGGCAATCGCTCTTGCACTTTGTGCAGTGCCCGAGCAATCGCACACTTCGGAACTCGAGATCTGCGGAGGCAGAAGCTTTAAATATCCCTGGCCGCGACACGCGCGCAGTTGGTATCTTGGAAATAGCTACAAGAATTCAACTGTCAAGTTCAACTAAATTCAATTTCAAGTTCTAGAATAAACCAAAAATACTGATTTATTATGAAGAAAATATGTCACATTTAAAAACGTAATAACTAATGTAAAAACTAATTAATTAGGAAAGAATATAAAATAAGCTAATAAAAATACGACCGTCAGAGGAGGACAACCCTGAGGGGGCATTTGTGTTAGCACAGTGGGCGTAATCTTCGATATACATGCTATTGGATTCCAAGAGCGTAATGTCTCTAAACGACTTTTAGCAATACCAGAGGAGATACATTCGATTCCTTTATAGGATATGGAATCCAAATGTTGCAAACGCAAATAGCACAAAACTGCTCCTGATGACCCAATTAGAGTCTTCCTGAAATTGCTTAGCTAGAGGGCAAGTAATTAGAACCTATTATTGATAATCAATTAAAGTTTTAAATGAAAAAACCTTATTTTCAATATTAAAGAAAATTAATTGTGTTTTACAATTTATTATAATGAATTATTAATATAGAAGTTATATTTCTTCCCATCACTTTTGACGTAACATCCCTAGACTTTAATAAAGAGAGAGAAAATAATTGAGATACTATGATTTCCCGCCGATAAACTAAGAAGACATCTTTGGAATTGGTTATTTTAAAACGTAACAGAAAAATGTTATTTAGAATATATCAATACTCTTCTGGAGTCCATACCCGAGACGATGTAACGTTTTCTATTATTATATTTCAATACCATTTACACCATGTTGTTTGGGAATTGGGAATAACATGACTGAAGGTTCTTGAGGTCATTGGTTCAGTTCTTCGAACTAACCCGCATCATCGAAGAGATACACTCGTGTTACCCCAGGAAATATTTCAGTGCGTCAGAGTGAGCTGTTGTAGGCCAAGGATAAAGGTAACTGCTCTCTCTCGCATACGCAACTACAAAAGAATGCTTAGGAATAAAGAATACGAACGGATTATCGTAATTCCACAAAATCGGCGTAGAGGAATCACAAAATTTACTTTACGAAGAAGCAGAATGAAATCAATGAAACTTTTTGACGAATGTCGAAAAAAAAACTCAAATTTAATCTCAAGTGATGTGTTGTTGTGTTAACAATTAGTCACCTCGTATCCTAACAATCCATGTCAAAGAGTACGGCTTCATAATTGGAAGATCACTAATTCAGTTTCTCGGGCGCATAAAAAAAGAAAATTCACACTAAAATGAATTGTAATTCACAAGCCATCGCTTTAGAACGTGAAATGACGTTAAATTCAGCTGTGCTCACTTGGAGGGGAGATGCTTCGGGTTTGAGTCCTGAGAGTGCCTGATTTTCGTTACCAGCTAAATAGCTGAATCGCGATATGAACGTTCTTCCCCACGGCCACCCTTCTCCACCATACTCAGTTATGCTAATCCCATATCGTGGATTATCAATAACCTTGAATGAAGACGGAAGTTCACGAATGCCATATTAGATCTCGACTTGACATGTTGCATAGGTAAAACTGTAAATTTGATTTTATGCATTCATCTCAGCATCATCATCATCATAATTTGACATTTTAATGTAAGCTTAACCTTTCGGTTATTAGATGAAGATCCGTGCTCTGAGTTGACTCTACTATATTTTTACTCTCTAGAAACTTTGACCTTAGTCTCCACTTCGTGATTCCGCCGTAGCTCGTAAGACCCATATGCGGCCGGGAATTACCTCCTCCGGGAGCGGTAGCTCAGTGCATCAACTGATGTCATCAATGGAGGTCCTAGGTTCGAGTCCTGACGGCGGCAGGATTTTCGACACTAGCTTTTCAGCTAGGTCAAATTCAGTCGCTGTCTGGAGGAGAATTCTAGTGGCCGGCTGTTCTGATCGATAGTTTTCCGTGGTTTCTCCGATCAACACCAGGCGAATGCCGAAGCAGTACCCTACCAAACGGGCCACGGACCGCGCGCGTTCCTTGCTTCCTCTTCCTTGTCCTCTCCTCTCCCCTTACACACACACACACACACACACACACACACACTTACACTAGCATGCACTACACTACCACATATTCCGGGAAACCGGTCGGAAGTGTAGAGCTTGTCCCGGCTGGGGCGGTGCCCCGCTGGTGGAAGAGTCCTGGTTAGGGGGAAACCCCACTAGCCGACGGTAGGTCGGCGCCGGATCTCGCCATCCAGCGGGAAAGATCACCGTCATCTCCCGAGAAAAACATGCACTACACTAACGGTACTAATGACTAAAGCAGTTGACGTGCCCGGAAACACATAAAAATCAATCATCAATCAATCTACATTCTGCCACTTGTGGCTCGTAAGCCCGTGACGGCGCTTGAATAGGGTTCAAGTGCCTACAAAGGCAGGGAGAGTAGGTGGCGGACAGATGACGCTGTTCATAAGCTCATTATTAGAAATCGGATGTTTAGTCACCAAAAAATCGTCTTTTAGGCACCTAAAAAGGCACTGAAAATGACAACAATGAGATAAAAGGTTCAGTCTTAAGTTACATACTCAATAAAATAAAAAAAATTGTTTGTAAAACTCGATACATGTTTTCAACTCTTCTAGATTTTTTCTTGATAGTTTGCATCGCAATATATTACCAGTAACTTTTCAAGGATCACAATTTCAAATTTGCGACGATAGGGAGACAAAATCAGTTTGAATGCAGAGAAGGATCTCTCAGCATCTGCCGACGTGACTGGAATATATTTTAGAACAACAACATTAGCAACACTGAAACCTTCTGAGAATTTAAATTTATTTCTACTTAAAATATCGGTGCCCTCGGTGTATTGTCAATCGACTTTTGTTCTCAAAACTTGGCTGGTATTTATGAAATAGAAAATGGACAAAAATCTGTTGGTATAGCTTTAGGAATTCTCTCTTATTTTAAAATTCAAAAACTTTAATTGAAGGTTTGAGAATCGTCACATTGGAGCAGGGCCGATTTTGTGAAATCTTTGCATTGTATATAAAAGTAATACATAATAAGCAAAAAGGTTCAATAATTATAAAAAAAGCATTTATACTAAAAGAAGCAAAAAGAAGCATTATAGAACTTCGTCATATGTCATAATTTGTCATGATTCGGACACGTATATTATCAGCCTTTAAATAAGTTTGCTAGAATAAAATAGGCATTTCCCTAACCATCCAATATCTACTAATTAGGAAACTTTCTCCTCCTGGCACGCAGGCAGTCTCACTCACCTTCACTTTCGAGCCGGGGGAGGACTGGAGAGGAATGAGGTATTGATGGCGATTAGAATAAGCTCTGGCATGCCACAATACTGAAGTAAAACATCCATGCTCAAGCCCAGGATTCGAACTCGCAGACTTCACAGCTCGCGGCTGCTGCCGTAACACAACACTACAGAATCCGGATTCTTCTTACTAATTGAAAGGACCCCATTGCTTCAGCCTCACCTATTCTTCAATTTTTTTGAACTGGCCGATGACATTAGGTCATTGTTACACCTCCTGCCTTATAAAATGAATCTTTATAAGAGTGATAAGCACATGTTTGAGGCCATGAGCCCCGTTGAGAAGGACTTTCGCGAATTAATTAAAAATATTCATTTTATAAGGCAGGAGGTGTAACAATGACCTAATGTCATCGGCCACTTAAAAAAATCGAAGCATACATCCAAGAAAAAAAAACCATACAATTTACAACTCATTTACCCAGCTTTTGCCATTGGGATACATTAGTGCGATGACCTCACGAAATACCCTTTTGAGTTGAGGTAAACGCGTGATGGCCAGCTCATGTGGCCTATGGCACGGCGCGCCATGCTCAGCGGCCTACGTCATGAGAGGAGGAAGGGGCCACCATCGCTGCCTTCCTTTGGCATCACTCTCGCTGCCTGCCTGCACGTGCGAGCACGCAGCCGTGTGCAAGCCGAGCAGCTGGAGGATTTTCCTCTTAAAGCTCTGCACACGCAGTGAAGTTCCTGTGTACAACTTCCATATTTACGCGTTTCCTTTGTATCGTAGTTAAGTGGATACTCGATATCTCGTGATCGGGCAAATTTTCGAACATTTTGAGTTATCGATAACACTGTTTCCATATTGAAACTCAATAAGGTGAAAGAAAATTTTGAAAAGTTTAATTATAGAAGAAGTAGGGTAATTGAGATTGGAGTTATCGAAGTTCCGTCTTATTTTCGTGATTTGTATTGAGTTGATTTTATTATTTTTAATATTTTGTACATTGAAGATTAGAGAACATTTATCACTGTAAGAAAACTTAACTAAAGTCACCAAAAATGCTTTCTATTTTCAGTACGAGTATCTTTTCCGAAACTCACACAGCACTCTGCGTAAGAAACTGGTTGCCATAGCAAAGTCTACAATGCACAGCGGATTATTTATAGAATAATTAAGAATTCTGTTAAATTCTGAGTATTTAACATAATTTTGTTTATGTCGATATCATTAACTGCGTTATCATGTTGCCTTGGAAGTAACTCCTTCAACACACACTCGCACCCACTTAATTGCAATACTCTACCACATGTGTCGGTTTGTCCGCCTGACATTAGCCTACCAACACACACAAGTTGAGTCCACCAAACACTAGCATCTGTGTTGTATCGTTCAGTGATCATGTCAACGTTTGTGCCTGAAAAAGAATATTTGCGGCTCCCATTGCTTTTCTTGTTTAATGAAAAGAAATAGGCTGTGGAAATGCATCGTTTCTTGGTAGAAACATACAGTGAACACGCTCCATTGATTGGAACATGTAAGACATGGTTTAGATAATTTAAACGTGGTGATTTCAATGTGAAAGACTGTGCACGCTCTGGTAGACAACAGAAGTGCGAAGAAGAACAATAGCAGGCGTTACTGAAGATGACCCAACTCAAAAGCAACAGCAATTGGCAAAAACATTGTGTAATAAAAAATAATCAGAAGTTTACGAGCAGCGGGGAAGATCAATAAACTCGGTAAATGGGTCGAACACGATTCGAACGATCGGCAAATGCACGATAATGAGCCGTCTCACACAGCAAAACCAGCGAAAGACACCTTGAAATCGCGAGGATAGTACGTCCTTCCGCACCTCCCACACTCCCCGGATCTGGCGCCATCTGCCTATCACCTCTTCGCATCAACGGAGCATGCGCTCGCCGAGCCGCATTTCGGCAATTTCGTGGAAGTTGGAAAATGGCTCGACGCAAAACACAAGCAGTTGTTATGCCATGGTATTCATAACTTCTGAAAGATGGGCGAAGTGTAGAAGCCGATAGCCAATATTTTGAATGAACAAAAATGAATTTCCCTTGAAAATTACGAGTTTTCTGTACCACAAAAACCGGCAAAAACTTCTTCCCACACCTGGTACATACTCACTCGAGTTTATGAAAGATCGAAAGAAATTTCTCTTGCATAATTGCATTCCCTGCATAATTGTTTCTCGCTGCCTGAAAATAAAAGCTTCGGCTGGAGTTCCGGTCGCATTGAGCTGTTCCCCGCGGCGTTCGCTCAATTACCTAGTGGCTTGTCAGCGCTTGTCGGGAGCGCGACGGAACACGCGCCTCGAGCGGCGAGCCAGCAGCGCTCGGCGGGCAAAAAGTGCCCCCGGCGCTCCGGTTGCTTTCTTCCGTGCGGCCCACGCAGCGCCGTGTTCCGCTTCAACTGGCAGCCACGCCGCGCCGGTAGCCGGCGTTTGGAGTTGCCGATTGATTGATTGATTCATTTTTCGTGTTTCCGGGAGCGTCAACTGCTTTGGTCATTAGTCCCGTTAGTGTAGTGCATGTCTTTTCTCGGGAGATGGCGGTGATCTTCCCCCGCTGGGTGGCGAGATCCGGCGCCGACCTGCCGTCGGTTAGTGGGGTTTCCCCTTAACCAGGACTCTCCCATCAGCGGGGCACCGCCCCAGCCGTTTGTTAGGGTACTGCTTCGGCATTCACTTGGTGTTGATCGGAGAAACCACGGAAAACGACCGATCAGAGTAGCCGGCCACTAGAATTCTCCTCCAGACAGCGACTGAATTCGACCTAGCTGAAAAGCTAGTGTCGAAAATTCTGCCGTGGTCAGGAATCAAACCTAGGACTTCCCGGTCAGAGTCGACTGCAGTGACATCAGTTGATGTACTGAGCTACCGCTCCTGGTGAGTTGCCGATAGAAGAAGCGACAACCCAAATATTGTCTGATTGTCAATAACCGATAACCGGGAGAACGAAATTCAAATTGCCACTAATTAGCAATGAAACCTAGAAAGGATCTAGCAATCGAAAGGATTTAGAAATGTTACACAAATGAGGTATTTTTTGGAATAAAAAAAACGTCATGGTCAGGACCCTTAATATTTCCGAGAAATAATTTCTTACCGTTTCGAATTTAGAAGTACAATGAGTAATGTTTTCAGTAATATTCGAATTTCGTCGCATTCTCTATCTTACAAATTTCACCTCTATGCTGGATGACGCTTGGCCTTTCGGCATTCGAAAATAGAAGTCTGTGCCGGCCTCGATCCGTTCTCCTATTATCTTGCTACGTAAGTTAGGAACTCTAAAATGTGAAATTTCTGTGCTGGTTGGTCACAAATGGAGTCCCAAAAAGTTTTGTGATTTGTGCATTTCACATTCGCGATAGTTACTCAAGTTACATATGAGGTCACGCGCGGTTGCGTCTGTTGTCTTTGATACATAAATTTTCATACGAAGAAAGTAGATTTTCTCTCCGGTGATCCTTTATGCTCATCAATTCGTTTCCGACTACTGCTGTGTGTTCGACAAGCCATGAGCTTTATGAAAAGACATTATCCATTAACAAACAATATAGAAATGAGGAACTTTTCAACAGAGTGATATAAGAAATGTTATTCATGACAATCTTCAGAAAAGGTTTCATTGTTACTTACACTCGAAATACTGCACCGTACCCCACCTATTATGGTCGCAACCAATCGTGTAAAGATTTTTCAAATCTACCATATCCGCCACCTTGCCAGCAGCTGGTCATAGCGAATTAAACAATGATTTCTTGAATACTGGAACAGTAATTCAAACGAGGTATTCGGGGCCTGATAGTTGAGGAAATATTTTGATAATAGTCATAATGGTAAGAAAATGGTATAGTATACCTTGGTAATGATATTTAAAGTGGAGGTGGAAGTGGAGGTGGAAGTGGAGGTGGAAGTGGAGGTGGAAGTGGAGGTGGAAGTGGAGGTGGAAGTGGAGGTGGAAGTGGAGGTGGAAGTGGAGGTGGAGGTGGAGGTGGAAGTGGAGGTGGAGGTGGAAGTGGAGGTGGAAGTGGAGGTGGAAGTGGAGGTGGAAGTGGAGGTGGAAGTGGAGGTGGAAGTGGAGGTGGAAGTGGAGGTGGAAGTGGAGGTGGAAGTGGAGGTGGAAGTGGAGGTGGAAGTGGAGGTGGAAGTGGAGGTGGACGTGGAGGTGAACGTGGACGTGGTGGTGGAGGAGGTGAAGATGGAAGTGGAGGTGGTTGAAGCGGATGTGGAGGTGGGGTTGGAAAGGCGTGGACGATGAGGGCGGCGACAGCGAGTGTCAAGGCTGTGCAGCGGCAGCAGCAGCAGCTTCGGAGGCAGTGGCAGCTGCGCCTAAACCGGTTATGCAGAGCTCTACCCCTCTCCTCCCCCCCGGTCCGCCGGTCACTCCCGCCCAGTGCTCTGAGCTGGGCAGCCACGCACATTAGGCCGAAAATGTACGAACAGCAAAACTTGTGTAAATAAGTTTTGCTGTTCGATATTATAAATAAAATAAAACTGGTTTGAGAAAAACAGTAAGAAAATAAACCGAAACATCGAGCATATGCCATTCCCTGCATTGAACAAACTATACGATCAATTTTGTTAGTTACATCTTATAGAAATTAATGTACTGATGATGTTGATTCTTCATCACTGATATGTTTTCTAATAATAGCATAAAACACTGTTTCTGCATGCTGATCTCCTACTGACAATTCCAATAATGTGCAATTATAAGAGATAAAATTTAATTTCGAACTAACATAATTTCCTATAACTGTTATTAAGAATTTCCTTCTTTCATTTCTTCAAGAATGTACGCAACATTGTAAATTGCTAAAAATTATACTTTTGTAATGTCTTTTACTTGTATAATAGGATAACATTGCTAATAATGAAACTTGGTCATATCTTATGGAAAAAGAGTTTAAAGAAATAAGAATCGCGCAATAATAATACTCATACTAATAATTAAAAGAAGAAGAAGGAGAAGTCAGAAAATATATTTTCCATGTTGATTAATTTCAATTCAATCACGTTGCGCATTAAAAAATGCAGAAGAGAGAGAAAGATTCAAATCACATGAGTTAGGTTTTAAATGTTGTTTGGATCCACGTTTTGCTGAATGTCTGAAGTATCGCGCGAATATAAATCAAGACTTTAGTTTCATTTTTTAACTATTCATTTCAGCGCATTATACATTTGTGTGTTTTTATACGTACGAAAATACTTGCTAAGAAATCACGGACGATATTCTACCGCGCTCTGGAGGTCGTTTCGGCCCATTGTGCGTCTTGGCTCCCCGCGGCGGGCGCGAACCGTGAGGCCTGGGGTGGGGGGGATCGTAAATTGACTGCACATCAAAGCAGCGGTGCAGCGTAGCGGCTGGGCGTTATGTCACTGGCTGCGAGCCAACCGAGCCCTCCCCCCCTTCCCCTCCGGGTCCACCGCTCCGGAACCGGTACTACGCTTTGCAACGGGGGCGGACCGGCAGTATCGGCTAAAATCGCAGGATTGATTATTGATTTACGGCTCTCGTGTTTCGTCAACAGAATTGCACTGAATTGGATTTGATTTTTATTTCTGCTCATTATTCTTCTAGGTTATTCATTTTCTTTCGGTGTAATTTATGTAATCCGCTGTCGAAGCTCCAGGACTCATACGTGGTCTCCACTTATTTTCAATCTTGATATATGAAGGACGTTTTCTTTGTCGCACTACAGTTGCACTTAAGATCGTTGGGAAAACTCATAAAATAACGATATGCGGGAATGTGTTTGTGGGTTACAGTCTTCTTCCGTTACTGTAAGGCTAATTAGATTTTTCTTTCAGTTTTTGTCGTCTAAGATTAGAAAGTTATCGTGCATGGAGATAATCTAAGAATTTCGGGACTTCATTACTTCTCAAAGCTCTTGGCAGTGAAACTGAATGACTGACATTAAATGAAAAAAAAAAAAAAACATAACAAATACGACTTTTCACTAAAGTCTGCTTCATATCTTTGATATTATTTTCCTAAATTTTGAGCGTATTACGTGTAGAGAATGTGTGATAATGTATTAAGAAAAAATTGATCTTAAAAGTTGATTAGAAAACACCCGTTTGGGGATCTATGGGAACGTGTAAAATGAAATGTTTTGTTTTCAATCTCTGCCTAAAAATCCTTTATTGGTAAAAAATGGTGTATGCTCTTCAAGGTTTATACAGTGGCCTCTGCTGTTTTAGTGAATTCTTCACATGCTTGAACAGTTGGTTTTCAGTTTGTGAAAAATTCACCAGCGAGTACTTTTACTATGAAGCCTATTTTTCCGAAAATTGTTCTGGATGTTTTCTTAAAATTATTAACATTTTATTCATTGTACATAAGATATGTTACATTACTTAAAATAAATAGTTTGTATAAGCAACACTTATTAACAGACAAAAACTTAACACGTATATTAAAAAATCACAATTTTTAGGTTAGTCATTTGTAATGACTTAGGCCGTATAGCTATTTTTATTGTATTTTTTTAAAATTAGTTTACTTTGAATGGATTACAAAAATACTACAGGACATTTAAAAAGGTCACGCATGTACATCTATAAAGCTTATAATGAAAAGTGTTGCAATGTAACTTGGTATGTGTAATAATTTTCTAATAATTATAGATATTGGTCATATGGTTTACCTCAAAAATGTTTAATTCAAAAAATTGATATCATATTTGATAAAAGTTTGAAAGTGCTGTTGAGGCTACTATTTTACTACATACATGATCATGATTTATTCACTTTTTCGTTACCAAGGGCCAGCAATAAAGTTTTTTTTTTTAATTTTATTTATTTATTTAAGGTCGCTGTTCAACAACTGAGTCATAAGCGACCACGAGTATCAATTTAGAGTTAACACAAGTTTTACAATTATTTCATTACACAATAATATACAGTTCATACAAACATGAATTTGTAATAGTGTGAATTTTTTGGGTATTTACATCATGGGGAGAGATACACATATTTATTTATGTAAAATACTATAATATTATTTACAATTATAATAAAGAGATTATCTGTTGAAAAGTCGCCGATTTCCGGCACACGATTACAATGCTTTATCTTTGTACAATACTTTATCTTAAGACGGAGAAAGTAAAACAATGCGTGTTTCATCCATAAAACCACCTTTTCCAGTTCCATTTTCTTGTGCTGTCATCGTATACAATGAAACACCTTTGCACGCTCTATTGCGTTTTGGATGACCCACTTCATAGCTCGTGTTATCAGGAACGTGTTACGAAGTTGGTTTTCCAGAATGGTGTTGTTTTCACGTTTAAAACAATGATTTACAACGTGAGGAATGTTCGCAAGGATTCATCTAGTCTCAGTGGCTGTTTATGCTATGGTGGAAACTTTCCCCTCCATGGGTGCCGCCATTACATAGGTCTTTGTGCAATACCTATACAGCGGTTCGGTGTACACGGGGAGTTATTTCGATTTGATAGAAATGTTCATTTTTTGTTTTTTCAAAAAATGGTTTTGTATGTTTTCTACTGTAGAAATTTCAATGAAAATAGGGAATTGTCGTAATAGGGTATGGCAATGGTAATTTCAATCCGCCCAACCACTTCTACTTATTTTATAGAGTCTCTTCTATTTTTTACGATCATTCGGGTAACAATATTTTCCGTGAGAAGAAATTCACTTTCGCAGTTCGATGTTTGTCCAGAATCACAAGTTTAGAGCGATGATGGACGTGCAATACGATCTGGGAACTATTAATATTTGAATTAATGAGGCAGCAATCCACTTTGTAAGAAATTTACTCGTTTCATATTGAATTTGTCTATTTCTGTAAACGAGTATTACGTATTATTTCCATTGCAATAAACATGGCATTAATACACAAGAGAAAACAAAGCAATAACATAACTGAATTTAATATTTACATTCGTTCTTTCTTTCCAATCGTTATGGATGACATGTTTTTCAAATAGCTAAGTATACAGTACAAATAGTATAAGTATACATTAACCACTGATTTAAACATGACTTATAAAATTAGAATTCCTTCTTATTAAATTGAATTCCACCACAAACATCGTAACATGTTTATCGTAAGGACATCGCATTTAATTAAAATAGATACACTTTCTACATGTCACACGTTCTCACTCCACTTAGATATGCTGTTTCTGAGTGTTATAGGTTTACATCGCTAAAAGAATCAATGAACATAAGAGAAACGAGAAGAGATAGATTCTCTCTACCCATTATACTTTCATCTGTTTTTTCTGGCTCTTTATGACAGCTCGACTGGCCGACTGCTAGTCTGCGAGTAGCTAGGGTGTGCCTCGAGCAACAACAGAATTTATGGAGCTGCTTTTCAGTACTGCCAACTTCACCACTTTATACCCAACATGAGATCATCATAACCTCTGATAGAGATCAGATTGTTTTGTATTAAAAATATTTGTAAGGTCCCTTGATAGGGAAATTCATACTGATTTTCAAATGTCTTCAGATTTGGGAGTATTGTTTGTACGTCTTTACAACGTCACTAATAAATCTGATCGATTACTGCTATATATTCTGAGATTATAAAATATATTGAGAAAAGTCCATTAATTCTGAAAAATGGATCTATTCAGTACTCCTCTACAAATTCATTTCATCCAATACCTAGTAAGGAAATCATGAGGCTTTAATTATTCAAGATGCTACTAATGAAATATGCGAACGTTGAAAATTCTAGCTACACTATTTTGCCAATAGTTGTCATGTATTTCACTTACAAATTCTTGTGATGTTGCTGCCTATATATTCCGCTGAAAGTAAACTATTTTACTTCTCTTCGTTGCCAACTAAACCAATTGCTCTTGGGCGAAGTGTTTAGCCCTGGTTGTATTTTGATGCCGTTCATGTTCCATGGTTGTAGCAATGTAGTAATGCAGATACATATTATTTAACAGGTGCTGTTGATACATTGTATTACTGCGTTGTGCAAGTTTCCTGAATGTAGAGATTTGTCGGGCTATGATAGTAAAAAGGTTAAGAATGAATCTCGACCTATGTTCAAGTGTACTCTGAAATGCGCCAAGTACACCGTTGCTGTATGATTCGTACCATTAATTTTGTGATTCTCAGTTTTTTTAACTACCTTTTTTAGAGTTAAACGCGCACTATCTTACTATGCATGTAGTACTAGGAATATCAAATTTGTCATGATCATTATCTTCTCTCCGTTAAGGTGGTTCAGTGCTCTCGTGTTTGTCATTCCAATGAAATGCCTTGATATGGAAAGATTAGATGTTTTTGTTTACTTTGAAAAATATTCTCATCATAGAATTTACAGAAAACACGTTGACACTAATATTTGTTAGGAGCCATTCCACAAGAACATTATACAGAGATCAATTTTACGCTGACGTGCCACATGAAGAAACTATTTGCTACCTCTAATCTTACACGAGCTTTCGAAAGCTTCCGTATCTTACACGAGCTTCCCTTTAGGAAATTTTCAAACAGAGAAGGGCACCCTTTCAATAAATTTTGATCATTAATACTTAGGAAATTTCGAAACAGTGATAAATGTCTACGTGAGAGCATCTTGCTTATAGTTTTCCATCAGCTAATTTTAGAAAACGTTCCACTTATCTAGGTCAAAGTTATGGTTATGATTCTTGTTCCAGAATTGTGCAAGAGGCGGGGAATAGTTGGTGGGTCAGACCTGGATCTGGAGCGTTGTCGTTGGATTCTACACCGGTCTGAAATGAGGCAACATTCTTACGACTCTGGTAAGCGACTCTCACTTAATTCAACACACTTTTCAGTTCATGCACCTCTTTTAAACTACACGGTAGTTATACTGCCCGTGCCATGTAACTTGCCTGAATGGAGTGCTGAGGAACGCAAAACTTAAGAAATGATATGATTCAAGAGTGGTAAAAAAGTTACGTGACATATTTATAATTTTTAATTTGTTTGGCAACTCTCTCGACGTAGTTTATAAGAAGAACAAAAATATCTTCCCAGTCTCGTCAATTTTTCGTTTTAAATTTTGGGAGTGGACTGTACAGACGTAATTTATAGAAAAAATATTTTACCGTAACTAAAACTTGTCTCAATGAACGTAATAAATGAGAAGTGAATATTTCGTAGAATCTCGAGGAATCCAGAGAAGCTCCTCTATAATACACCATGTTGATCTTCTCACGATTAAAGACGGGTTTTGTTGGAAGAAATTGCCCCATACGTCTGCTATTAGGTAAATATAAACGATCCATTTAGAGTATATTTTTCTATTTTTATACGAGATTCAATGAATAAAATTACAAAACACGTCAGAAACGAATTTGTGAGAACATAAATGGTGTTATAAATGATCAGTAAATGGTAGAATAGTAGAGATGTAAATGCAGTTACGTTAAATTGAATTTAGGAAAGAAACATTTGTATATTTTTATTCAAATATTTAATACTCTCTGAGATTTCATTTTTTCTTTCTCTTTAAGAGAACTTTTGCCTACCTTTATTAACTTCGGTTCTTTGATTCAGAAGCAGTTCAATCCACAGGATTAAATTACACTGAATTTACATCAACTGGTTATGGACCTTCAATTATTTCTGAACGTTCCTTCATTCTTATGCAATTTAAATTCTGATAATATTTATTCATCCATATGCAACTGCGAGCGTGCGTTTATGATATATATCCTCAGGGCTGATCTTTGGCTGGCCTCAGACCAGCCCTGAGGAAGACCACGAAAGGATGGTCGAAACGTCGGCAGCACAGCCTTCGCCGTGGCGTCACCTGGACAGCCAAAATCCTTCACAGCTCACAGGTGAACTTTTATCTGCATTTTTGTACATATTAACAAAAATGGGTACAAAATCTGGCTAAATCTAAAAAATCTGTACTAAATTCTAACTATTCGTATAATTCAAACCTGCAAGCTTTTTACGGCGATTGCAATTTTGAAATTGCAATATTATCAATTCATATCCCGGAAAGAGGTAGCATGCAAGGTCATTGGATGTTGTGAATTTGTGAATGGGAGTACTAGCATTATCAGCTACCAAGATTCATTGATATGTCCAATGCCAAAGACTATTTAACCTTATTTGAAGCTGTGCATGTCATTTAGAAATTTTAATCACATGAAAAAAAATTAAAATATTTTACCGCGTCAGTAACGTCACATTCAACTAGTCAACATTATTTCATTATCACGAATCAAATAAAATCTACAATAATTATTTCAGCACTTTGAGTGCACCAATGTATTTTTCTAGAACCTGGAAAATGAACTTGTATTCTTGTTGACGACGTAGGCCAATGAAATTCAACTCAGCTCAGACGTCAGTCCTCAAATTCAATATCCCCGACGGTGGCTATCACGCAGAAAACAGACGCCAATACGTGCGTGACATAGTGCAGGTGTTCGCGAATACGTGAAAGAGATAGAGGGAGCCAGAGGGAGAGAGAAAGAGAGAGAGGGTGAGAGAAAGAGATAGAGGGTGAGAGAAAGAGATAGAGGGAGAGAGAAAGAGAGAGAGGGTGAGAGAAAGAGAGGGAGAGAGAAAGAGAGGGAGAGAGAGAAAGAGAGGGAGAGAGAAAGAGAGAGAGGGTGAGAGAAAGAGAGAGAGGGTGAGAGAAAGAGAGAGAGAGACGGGGAGAGTCGGGTGGAGACGGGGGGTGACGGGGGATGACGGGTGGAGACGGGAGTGACGGGTGGAGACGGGGGGAGAGAGGGAGGGAGAGGGAGGGAAAGACAGAGAGACAGAGGGAGAGATAAAAAAGAGAGAAAGAGGAGGAAACTCGATTTTCAGGTTTGCCAGCGCCTCTAATGGAGAATATACGTCCGCGTCACAACCGCCGTCTTTCTAATCGCGGCCCATCCTTCACGGAGCTTCAAGCGCTCCGCGCTCTTAGAGGTCGCGGCCGGCGCGGGACCTGCGCGGCGCATTAAGATGTAATCCGCGCTGCATTTGTTTTGACGAGTCGACATGACGGACGCTCCGCGCGCGAAACAGGTTCTATTTACACGGCGCGCGGCGGGGACACGGTCTTCGCGGAACGCACAGGGCTTATCAGAAGACGAGCATCAGCTTCTTAAACTTTCTCTGTCAGATGGGAATCGATAGGCAGTATTTTAGATGTGATTGATAGTATCATGTCTCAGTGTGTCGAAAGTAAGCGATGGATATTTTTTCGGATGGTAACACACTGCACCATTTTGCATTAACTCTCGTGATCCTTAAATCTGTTCATTCTTGTTCCTCGATATTTTTCGTGACCATATTGATGGAAGCTCAGTGTAAAACTCTCATTTCATCGGCCTTTATTCTTGTTAGTTTTCGTTCTCACGTTTCATTTCATTATGGGAACAGAAATATTCATAAAATCCATGTCTTTTTTATTTCGCCTACGCTTAATTCTTTAACAATAGAATCAATATTATAATGTGGTAAGGTAGTAAAAAATTATCTAAAATGTCTATTATACGATAGGATGATAATAGAACCAGTAAAAAACGAGTAATAATATGAAATTGTTTAAAATAATGGAGTAAATGTAGTGCAGTAAGATGTAATTGCCACACATGTGATTTCTTTTATGTAGTTCGTGTCCAGCATTTGCAACATATCTCCTGCTATCTTTTTGTGTTATGACTCTTCAAATATGCATTACCTTTATTTTATTTCTGGAAAATCCTAAATGGCTTTCATTTGTTCACAATGAGTTATTATTTTGCAATATTTTTTAGGATTTTTAAGATATATTTTAAGGACACGTGGACAGAGATAACTGATACTTAACTATTAAGTGCAAGATTTTGACATGTAATATTAAGTACAAGTGTACTGAACATGTGAAGTAAGATTAGGTATCGCCGGATATTTTACTGTCTTTTGTTCGAGAAATACCCCAGTTCGGTTGAGAGTATGAACCCGCCTTATGCTTTATGCATCACGAGAAATTACTTTCTCTGGTTATTTCACGCCCATTAGTTCATGTCGAAATATTCCCAGACTTTGTCATGCCGTACGAACAACAGCGGCCATTTTCCAAGCACAGCGCCCGGCGCGCGGCGTTGCGGCCGTTTGAGCAATTACGATGTCGGGCTCGGTCCCTCGTTCCTCCATTAAATATTCGTAAATTGCCCCTTGGGCGACTTCACCTTATCGTTCTGCATCTAACTCGAGTCTTTGGCGTCTTTCTGCGCGAGTTTTTCATTCGAGTCGGTGAATCCCTGCGCTGTTCGGATTTGGCTTCAAAGAAAGGAGAACGGAATAAAATATATTGGAACTTGCTACTAACGAAATAAAGAATCGGAAGTCTAGTACATAAACATATTATACTTAATTTATTGTTATTTTTTAAATGTTTAGAAAATATAATTTAACATTCTTCTTCAAATTATATTATTATTATTATTATTATTATTATTATTATTATTATTATTATTATTATTATTATTATTATTATTAATGTTATTAATATGTAATTTCATAACCGTCTACCAAACTTCAATAATCTGTGAAGATTGCTTTAGAAAATCAATTTCTATAATTTTTTAAAATATCGTCGCACGAAAACTGATTTGCATTCATCTGCGCTCCTACCGGTGGGTCGTACTCAACGACCGTCAAATTCTGGTTTGCAATTTTGTCAATTAACTTATTTGCAATAAAATGCATAGTAGATTTACCAATGTCAACTAACTTCTTTTATTTTTATTTTCCTCACTAAGCACATTTACATTCTACAGAGTAAATGCGTGGAAAAACATCTTAACCTTTTTTTTCGAGCCATTCATTTGAGCTTAAAGTAGGCACCCCAGTAATGCAGTGGCAACCTAGGAAAATAAATGGAAATACATTTTTATTGCAAATTAAAATTCTACATAAAAAATAAGTAACTTTGGTCCGAACTTCCTTCTATTTGTGGGATGTCGCTCTGTCAAAAATTTAAAGATGAAATATACAAAAACTGTGAAAGCACTGGCTTACTTTACTTTCTAGCGTATGTTTATATTCGTACTAACTAAAATGTGGATGAAAATTTTTAATCTACTTCAACTATTATTTTAATTTTTGTAGATATTATAGTTCATTTAGGAAAACGTTAAATTAAGTAACTCTGTGAAATGGTTACCCGCCGACGATTCTTAAAACAGATCTTTAGGAGGATTGTCTCTTATACTATTAGGCTTCCTCGTCGAGAGGTTGCTGTATTTAACAAATTTAGGGAACATGACTGATGATAAAATTCCTCAACCTCAAGATTGAAGGACCTGCAAAAAGACGAGGCGATCTCCCTTTCTGGCAAACCGAATTAAGTTCATATTTGATTACAATTTAGCGATGTGATACAAATTTAGAATCCTAGATGTAGTCAACTCCCTTGAGGGCTTGTGGTAGCTCAGAGGGGATACGAAATACAATAAGAAGCGCCATTAAATAGACATATGAACGAGTATCGTTCTTGCGGACGTAGCTTCCACCACCTATTGTGGTGGAAGCTAGAGCAGCTGTAGATTCTGCCTTAGAAATATGTAAAAATGCTGATATATTCGTTATTTACTGACAGTCAGACAACTGTTGGTCAATTTGACCAAAATATCGTCAATGAAATACAAGATACCATATTTAAAATGCCAGATACCAATTAAAGCTGTGGCCACCACAGTACTATTTACCTATAAGTGAGGTGGCATATTTTGGAACAGTCCTAGATTATGTGTAGAAAAGTGCTTTCTCAGAATTTCAGTTAAGACAGTCATTGTGACTCCGTCCTGAGGAACTCTACCTGTTCTGAAAGAAAATATATCTCGGTACTTCACAAACAGTCACTCAATGCCCAGATTAAACTCCATTAAATTTTGTGTTGTCAATAAGCGTCCAACATTCGATGACCTCTTTCCTGTGTTTTCACAGTCGCCTTTGAGAGGTTGAAACCCAGCAAGCACATGTGAATGACGTCATATCAGGGATCACGTGAGGAGCACGTGGTTGGGGGCAGCGTGAAAGGGGACCCCCAACGGCTACGCACGTGACATCACAAAGGTCACCGTATCGCCCGCCGAGCCGTGACCCTCGGCTTTGGGACCTGTCCTCTTGGGCGACACTTCAACTTCTGTGTGTCGCTCCCATCTGGAACTGGCTGGATATTATAATATATTTATTTATTTATTTATTTATTTATTTATTTATCTATCGTCAAAAAACAGTTGAAACTGCGTATGACGTGCCATGAGGAAAAGTGAATTGTGTGCACATTTTCAAAATTCTGTGATCCCTACACTAAGTCATATACTACTTGAATTTTGAATTTAAAAAAAAGCTCCATGTAATAAAATCTATTTTCAAGGATAAATAAGCAATACATTTTGGGCTCTTATCCATGTTGTCCTTCGGAATAATACTTCCTGCCGCGACCACATGGAAACGGTAATTTGAATCTTTTTTTTTTAAAACATTTATTAATTTTGTATGGGTTACATTATTCAGTACAATTACTTTACAGATGTATTTTCAGACTTATTCTAATTAAAACATCTATGCTAACGTTATCTACACATTGGAGATGATACTCTAGGGGAGAAGCTCGAGGTTAAGAATCATGGTTGGCTAAAATTTTGAGGAAGGCTTCAAAAGGAAATATATTTTTTATTCGCGTGTGGGTTGGATTTTTCGGTAGTTTGTAATGGGATGCTGCTGGTATGTCTGTTAGGTTTTGGTACAAGTTGTGTGATATTTGTGCTATTTGGTTTATTATTTTATTGATATTTAATTATGAATGAAGGATATTATAATCTCTTGTAAGGTTTGAGAGAGGCAATTATCAGCTGAGAATATTGTGGTACAGGGCTGCAATTGTTACCTCCCATTTGAGAGGTAATAATTACGGCATTGTACCACTACAAATTTAATAAATGATTTTGGTGTAATTTACAGGTAAAGTGTGTGTAGTCAGTGGCTCTCAGAATTTGACGTCAATCCATGAGATTAGTACCCTGATTGATCCATGATATCCAAACATCAATTCCAGTTCATTACCTATTTATTTGTAATAGACGACTTTAATAATGACAGAATGTACTTCTAATCTCATGACCAATGTATTTGACACAAACTTAAACATGAGGAGAGCTAGAAAGAGAAGTAGAACATAAATAAAAGTGTTGACAAAAGTGCGTGAGAATTCTTGAATGCAGATCCCTGTAAGAATCGTGCTTACCTCGTCGGAAGACCGCAGAAATCGCATTATCTCCTTGTTTATGCCTCTTCAATTCCCGTTAAGGGTACCGAGTCTTACTAACGACCCTTCATCGCTGTGTCTCCCACACGCATGACAGTGCTCGGTCTTCCGATTCGTCGGGCTCGTAACTATGCGTGAACGTCAAGCAACAACCTCCGCACGACGGTCTCACCCTTGCCGCGACCAGTAGCCTCCTTGTACGACAGGAGGAAGGAGACACTCTCCGCCACGTTGGTTCATGACAAGCCCCATTAGCGCGTATGGCTTGCCCATACTAGTTGCGTACCCTGGCGATGGAACAGGGTTACTTCTAGTGACTATCGAGAAATGGTAACACCTCACATGAATTATGTGGAATTCTGTTCCTCCACTATAGAGTACACTGTGACATTTACCTAATTTCAGATAGTTTTTTGCTGCAGTTTAAATGTGTTTTGTCATGTGGTAAACGTAGATGTGGTTTTGTTTGGACTGCTTATGTCTCCAATTTCATTTTTAATGTCTTTTGGTTCTCAATATCGCCAGAAGTAGCAATGAAATTGGATTGTGGTGTTAAATTATTCCATCAACAAATGTAAAGCGCCCAGCACCTCTGAGAAACGATTTTAAGGGACGCATCAAAATAATAATAATAATAATAGTAATAATAATAATAATAGTAATTATAATAATAATAATAATAATAATAATAATCTATCTAGATGAGATCAATCTGGCGTGTTCCGGCAATGTTGCCTTACGATTATCATATCGTCTTATTTCTTTCTTTCTTTTTTGATCTGCAGTTAAACGTTTGCTGGGGACATCATCCTTTATACATTTTATATGAAGTTCTTTTTATTGATTTTTACTTTGTACTGCAAGCTGCAACTCCTTAATTCTTTTATTATTTCGAAGATTCCAGTTTCATTATTTACGTGACTGATGCTGCCCAGTTGTACTGAAGGTTCATAAGTTAAACCCTTTTTGCACGGTCATTTATTCATCATTTTTTGTAACATTTCTTAATCAATATGAATGAAAAAGGGATGTTCTTTTCTAGGCTTTACTGTTTCGGTATCGAAACTGCATGAACGCAGCGTTTTACACGCCATTTCATTTCTGTACGTGATAAATACAATTCCTGTGGACGCCGCGAGAAGCGCTGAATATCAACCAGTTGGACATAACCTGTGTGGTAACAAATGAAGTTATGTTACTTTGGTACTGACCTAGGAACGACACGACATTCGAACATAGTACATGTTTTATTTCTCACTAAATAAGCACTTCACATTACAATTCAACAAATTAAAACGCTCTCGAAACTGTACAAAAGAAACAAATCGTACCACACGCATAGCAAATCAGAGACAGTCCAGGAAAGCAGACACCAGGAGCACGGTAGTCATGTTCGATGAAGTCCTACCCAAAAATAAATCGGTGAAATAAATCAATTAATCATTTTTCTGTACAAATTGCTTCCGGCGTTGTCCGTCACATTTTGGTACAACTGAAAAATAATGAAAACAGCGTAAAACGAGCTTTACAAGTACGAATGCGCAGAGGACATGGTTTTTAAAGTGAATTTTCTTGTCCATCTCCCCCTTTTTCCTCATCTATCTTCTTATCTTTCTACTATTCTTTCAACTTATCGATCTTTGTTCTTCTTCTTCCAACCTTTCCCCCTTCGCATCGTTATTAATTTCTTCTTCTCATCTGTGACTCAGATAACACCGATTTTAATATACGAGTAGAATGACAATTGCAGGGGTCGCGGCCAGGCCAAAACCTAAAACGCATTAACGTGGAACAGCTTGCCTAATTGACAATTGAGGGACGGACAACAGTGAACAGCGATGTTCAGTCCTTGATATATCTTTGGAATCTTGTTTATTCTGCATTTGTACTTCCTTGCGTACAAAAGAATTAAGAGGCGTCAAGGATAATAGATGATAGTTTGTGCTGTTCTATTTTAGTGTTATCTGAACCTTGATTGAAAATTTCACTGAGATTTGACTTTTATATTCTTGATCGTAGTTTGCCAAATTACATTTATGTTTGTAATTTAAGATGATTTTCGCTTGAGTTTATAAAATCAAGAGTTTGAACAATACAATAAGCACCGATTGCGATAAGAATTTCTGGCGTGATCCTTCCCTTTATTCCCTCTTCTATCCTCGTAGTACCGTTGAAGACACGTTATCAGTTTTTTTATTTAACATTAAATTAATGATATTATCTCTAACTTCTTTGATATAGAATAATTCACTGTGTGCCTGCCCATTTGAGAAACAAATAATACGTCAACAGTAATCCCAATTCCTTAAACGTTTTTTGTTTAAATTCGTCATCTTATGAAAGTCAAATTTCGGGAAATGAAAATAGATGAAAGAGATGAAAATAATTTAATTCATATAGCAATGGTTATTAATTAATTTGTGCGAATTTTGTATGCATTATGGGTGTTATAAACTTAAATCTGTAATAAACAATTAACTGGGTCTGACATCATGGTTTATCTAAAGTTGCGTATTCAGTTAATGAAAGATCTTTTAATGTACTAATTACTTTAATAAATAGTACTGGTAGTGAAATTGTTGGAACTGGCATTCTTATGTATTATCATCATGTAAAAAAGTATTACTTTTCATTTATTGTATAAAAATATTGAATGTTTGATCGTATGTGATGCTGGAAAACTCGAAACGAGATTTCTTGGTTGCTAGGTCAACACAAGTGGAAGAAAGGAATCCTGTAAAATTTGTGAGGTAGAATGATGCACAAATTGTTTATAACGTTAGAACCATTGCAAAACAGGGTCATAATACGCGTTTACCCTGTGATAACCTTGCCGCCATTTAAACGCTGTTGCAAATGCAATTAGGCTGTTTGGCATCGTAACTGTTTTTGAATCTCATGATCTGTTGCGGATCATGACTTGCAAAAAGTACATGGTGTAAACCAGCGGTCGGCAACCTTTTAGATATTGCGGACCACTGAAATCCTAAATTAAAACTTGGATAACTTACTTACTTTTTTACTTTTATCAGCGTTTCAACTTGTCAGCCGTTGTCTCTTATTTTGCGGTTACAGCCTCCTCTATCTGGCCAGAGGTCGTCGTTCATTCTTTTTTCACGTAGGGCTTTAATTATTCCTGCAATTCAGGTTTTACGAGACTTCCTATTTTGATTTTTCCTGGAAAATACCTATTCACAAATTCTTAAGCCATCTTGAATCTGACATTCTTCTCAGATGGCCATACCATTGCAGCGTTTTACTTCCTAATTTGTTCACAACAGATCTGTGTGGTGCATCTGTTTCCTAATCTCTATATTTCTAATTTTCTATATTTTAGAAATTTGGCAGCTCGTTCGTAGTCTATCCATTTTGACTGCACACATTAACTGCTTCTGACGTTACGTGAGGGTCCAATTCTCTCCACCATAGGTTAGAATACTTTCAATAATAGTCCTTCAATAATAGCAATAATCTTTTTTGTTTTTACGTGAATTTCCATACTCCATAACACGTCATTCAACAATATTGTGGCTTTTCAAGTGCGTGCGTTTAGGCCCAAACCAGTTACACATTCATTGAGGTAGATTTTTTAAGCGTATTATTACAAACTTTTTAGTAATATAATGTTGTTATTCTTCTTTTACGTATAATAAATAGAGATCGGACTTTTATATGATTACATATTTTTTGTCTTTCTCCTTTTCGCTCTCAAAACTTTAGTCTTGGCGAATTCTCGCCGTCCTAACGCAATATCCAATTTTTTCGTTACATATTTGGTACAATGTTACATATTTCGCTATTTTCTCAATATATTTTTTTATTCTATCAATTTTCTTTCATATTTTTATGAAAAGAAGTATTTTCAAAAAATTCAACAGTTTTTTCTACATTATTATTGGATGCTACTGCACACTACTAGAGGTACATAAACTACGTGAAGATGCGGTCGGATATCCTGAGTTTGGCGCGCCTGCTTCAGTTATCTCAGGGTGGAAAGTGCGCGTCAGCGACAGATCATTTTCAACTTTAGGTGTGAAAATTATCATTGACACCGTGTTTGGCGACCTTTAACCTTTATTTCCAAGAAAATTCGGCTAGCGCCGTCGTGAAACACTTCGATGAGAATATTCCATGCTGCAGTGATTGTTTGCTGGTCGTAGATATCGCCAGTTTGTACGATAGCTTCTATTGCGTCTAGTCTGGCTGCTGAACTACATTCCTGGATAACACTTTGTGAAGGTTTTACTACCGATGTGAAAGTTGTATAGTGCAAGTGTGCATCACTTGCGCCTTTCCAAATGAATTTGAAAATGTTTGTAATGTTTTTAAAATTTGTAAAGGAAATTTTTTATAAAAGTTCGTATTATACAAATGTGTTTATAATTAGAGTAATTTAATATTACATATTATATCCGTTTTTTCATATTTATTACATATTCTTACTGTTTTCATTACATATTTATGTACATATTTCAACGTTTCATACTACATATTTTTCCGGTCTCTATTAATAAAATAGCTAAAACAATTTATATTTTCTTAAAAGAACTGACTAAATTATCTCACGAATTTCAATAATATCTGAATTTCTTTGCGATCCTTTAAAATTACGTCTCATATCACCGGTTGTTGACCAACGCTGAAAACATTGCCCACTGGCTGTCTTCAATCGTTTTAATAATCATTTCGTTGGATGACCTTTCGAAATGGCGCTGTGTCATTTTCGCTCCAAGCATGGTGCTAACGTCAAAGACATTGCGCCTTTGTCTTCATAGCGTTAGACCTCTGGCAATACCAGAAGACAACTCGAAGCTATGAATCTCGTGAGGTAAAGCGTCGATGAGTCGTTGAAAAGGACAAAAGGGAACATTGTGATCACGCGAAGTAAGTTCTACTACACCTTCCTTGATTTCTATTTTTTGGTTCGAAGGTTATTAGGAAAGAAACCCCCACATGTATGAAATAACAGAAAAATGAAAGTGTGTATAAAGATGGGAAAACGCCACCATTGTAACGAAAATTTGTTGTACTTAATGGTAGCGAGTTATTAAGTATCTGTTTGAACCAAAATAATTTGTTGTAATTTGTTTTTTATTTGTCTATATACCACAATATAATGAAGACGAGATCGAAAAAGAATGTTGAAAATCTTCTTTTCATTTTTATTAATTACTAGCAAAATACCTGGCGTTGGCCGAACTTTCTTCATATCCAATTCTTGTGTAAGAGGAAAAAGGTACATTTGATGTAAACCACGGTGTTTAAGATTATTATTTTTAATCTAATTGGTTCAAATTTTCATAAAATACTATAATATTCTTTCAATTTCATTTTACAGTACATTGCTATTACATTAAAATGATTTATCTTACTCGCTGCTACTAGACTCTATGGAATGTTAGATACCAGTTCTGTTGCACGGCTACTGGCCTCTGGCGGAATATATTAGGAACTAATCTGCTCTTAGCGACAGGCGAAAAATAATGATTGTGTTGCATATACCAACATAATATTTAAACTATTAATTTTCTGCATTTGTGTTGTATTAATATTTACCGAACATTGCAAGGACAGTGAATCCTGAAGAAGATACTGTAACAATTTGTGTCTATTCGTACACTACTTTTTATGGTATCGATATCGGGTACATGTCCTTGAATTAATTTCTTTTAGTAGATATTTTGAATGTATCTACTTTTAAGCTTTTCATTTCTCAGTTTTTAATGCATTTTTGAAATTAATATTAACTATTGTAATATTTTAACACATTCAGCACTAACTAGGATTCAGCAACAACAACATATACATGATTATATTAAATACATTCTAGAATTTGTGAATATCTCTTAATTTTTCCAGTAGTTTGTATAAAGGTTTTACTGCAAAAACTAGCTGTTGGGGCCCCACTATGCTGGGGCTTCGTAAGTGAGAAGTTAAATGTAGAAATTGCATTATTTGTCAGGCGAAAAGGGAATACACATTATTTGTCGAAATTTCGCTGTTATTGTTCTTCCCTCGCGCTTGGCGCTAGATTTTTCAACCGGGGAGATGAAAAATACTTCAAATTTGATCTGAACGGTGTAGAATGCTTGTGGTCTGCATTGTGTGAAGCTTGCTTGTGGTGCAGCATTTCTGTAAACGAACACTACTTTGAATCGCAGTAAGTCTCCGAGCGTGTTTTGGAGTGGTCGTTTGAGTTCTCGTAACATTTACTGTTCGGAGTTCTTTAAAACCCATAAATCGTGTTGTTGCACATAACACACATTTGATGATAATTTACATAGAAAGTTGATTTTCATTTGTTTTATAGGACCAATCTAGTGTACCTCCTCAATTTCCGACAACCTTCTTGAAGCCTACTGACCTGTTATGCACATTACGACACTCATTGCGGTTTTCTCCTATTTCTCGCTCTTGGGCAGATTAAAGTTTCTTTCCGAATTGCTCTCATATTTATATAACCACTTGGTTTCTTATCAGTTGAGTATGCTGTAAATCCCTCAAAAAATAAGTGGTTTAATAAGAATGCAGTCATGATAAAACATGTTCTATTGGAACGATCGAAATTGAGTAATCCACTATTCTCTAATTTTGAGATGGGTTTAGTGACGGATTCAAATTTTGTACAAGCAAACGGCAATTTGTGAGGAGAGAAATAGAAAGCACATCTGTTGTAAATTTCCTGTAACATTTCTTTTCTTGTATTAATTATTGCAAACCATGAAATCTCTCAATCTCTATTAATGGAAATGACACTGAAATAAGGTCAAGTTGTCTGCATTCGCATCGGATACAAGAGAAAATTCAAATATACGGTTGTCAGTTCAGGGACGTGGGCTTTCACAACTATAGTGCAAAATTGACAGCTCACTTGTGCTCGAGCGTAGCGAAACAGTTGTACTTGGAATCAGTATTTCATGCCCACAACAAACAGCAATTGTGTGCGTACGAGCCAGAATTAGTTCTCTCACAACTGTGCTTCTAATATTTGAAAAGTCATGAGAAAGCGAAGTAAGGCACAATTTCTGCGTAATTAACATTGTAATATTAGTGAATACTTGGAATACTCCTTATAGAAGACACTAACACTGTAAAACAGGAAGTTGATATTTCTTATCAGAATGCGTATATTTGAAAACTGATTTCAGTATACAGCATTGAATATTATGAATACATCAATTTATATATTTATAAACAGTATTGAATTTACGAAGTTCTCACTGAACTGAAAAGCATCACATATCACAGTTTTGAAAATCGCTAACGCCCAAATATCGTTTCATGTTGTTCAGTACTTATTTTATAAGACTAAAGAAATGAGAAAAGTTTACAAAGTCTGGAACAATACAAATACCCATACTATCCAGTATAAGCACACGGTGAAGACCTTTTTCTGACGATGTAATTGAAATGTTTTACAAGAGTATTGACCAAGATCTGGACCTACATCTTGTAGTAGGCGGTATCACTCATTAAAAACACTCGATCTTCAAAAGAAAAAAGAACTATATCTTCGTTTCGCTAACTATAACCTCACACTGCCAAAAGCTTGCTCGCGTAGACCAAGACCTTCAAGAAGGTCTTGACACAACGGAACGGCCCACGGAAAAAATTATGACAGATAAACATTCATTCCACTAATTTTACGATTCCATTGCAATTTGGAGTTTTAACTATAACATCAGTTATTAATAGCAAACAATAACTTATTTGGCGTCATGTTCTCTTCATATGAAGCCAAAAAAAGAAGAAATTTGGTTGAGTAAAAAACTCGAATTCGTTTCTGAATTAAAAGCCTTGGTACTTTAAATATATTTAGAAACCTTTCTGCAATATTTTAGTTAAAAGGATAAATAATCCATCGAAGTACATAGAAGCAGAAAATAAAAGAACCGGGGAGAATCGTAAACTACACGATATACGTTTGGGGATTAAAATGAGCTTTAATTGATAATTGTTATATTCAAAGTGGTGTACATCTAGCTGTTGAGGACCACGTTCAAACGAAAATACAAGTAGTTAACAAATTTTGTTAGTGAACACGTGTACGTAAATACTCTTTCAACCGAACCATTTTTCAACTAAAATATTTTTTTAGGAGCAAAGAAGAAGGGAACAATGTAATTTGGGATGGCCAAACAAATTTAGGAAGAATAGAATTGCAGGGCGTAAAGCGAAGTGATGAGATAGTAAAAGAATGCGACAAGATGAGGATTTCATGCAATATTGGAGCATATTGAGAAGCATTGCTTGCAGAGTAGCTCCCATTCGAAGATCGATGCATAAGTTGTGGAGACGCCCGCCCCAGCAACCTTATTAGCCAAACGGACGCTTCGCTCGAGAGGACTCTTTTTCCCCACCACTGACACCTCCGCTAACAACGTTCTCAGGTCCGTCGTCTTGGCTGTCGCTACCGCCACTGCGTAGCGCCCCCACACCGACACCGATTCCGCCAAAGGCATCGATCCCGTCACAGACACCCACCCCGCCACAGACACCGACACCCACCCCGCCACAGACACCGACACCCACCCCGCCACAGACACCGACACCCACCCCGCTGTAGATACCGACATCGCCACTGATACCGACGTCGCCACTGATACCGACATCGCCACTGATACCGACATCGCCACTGATACCGACATCGCCACTGATACCGACATCGCCACTGATACCGACATCGTCACTGATAACGACATCGTCACTGACAGCGACGTCGCCATTGACATCGCCGCTATCACCGATATCGCCACTGATTCCGATATCACCACTTCACCACCGCCATCTCCTCCATCATTACCTCAACAGCAGCAGCATCAACTTCACTGCCTCCGCCAGTTCAATTGCTTGCGCCACCTCCACCTCCCGAGGCGGTCGCGCCGCCTGCACCCCCATTATGCACGTGATTGATAGATGGTGGGCTGACTGGCTCGCCGCTCTTCCTTGCCGCTCCACCAAGATAAGGCTTGTGAATATTTTATTACGTGTCTGCTACCTCCTCCAGGCATCTCGTTCTATCTGCTATGGCCACGTAGCCGGTCTGCTTCCTGGGAGAGTTGCGTTCGATGTTACGGTCACCTTGTCGCAGATATCGTTGGGCGTGCTCCAAGCCAAGTCTGGTTTACTGTGATTGAGTGAAGTGACTGTGCTTGGAACAGACATGAAAATATGTAATATTAATCTACACGGACTCTGCCTATTAAATTAATGCTGACAAGGGGCAAGCATTTTTAATTCAATGTTTACGACTGTGAATGTTGTCTACATTCTTTGTGTTTACATGTAATACGTACACTTGCTGCAGACACCGACATGAACTACGCAATAAACTGGCAATTTCACATGCAATTTCTTTAAAGAGTCATAAATATTACACTCCACTCTTTCTGTTTTTAATTGGCTGTCAATAAGAATGCTCATTTTTAATTTTCTGTTAGTGACAAATTAAGGAATATTTATGAACGCAAAGAACACAGGCAACGTAAAGAGGGAACGTAAATAAATCAGAAATATGAAATCGCTTTTACTGCTATTAACCAATTTTGCGGTATTTGATATTTCCTTTATGACTTCGGGAAATATTATTACAATCTTTGATAGATTATTAGATGGTTACAGAAAAGTTTAATATGTCTTCGTTGATCATCTAACTTTGACTTTACGAAAATGATAATTGAGAAAAATCTATATGCTCTTATTTTTGAACAGTCTAATTATTATAGACATTTTATATTTGAAAAACATGTAATATATTTGAACTGAACTCTTTTTTATATATAAGGCCTACTAACAACTAAGTAGGGAACGCATTATTATTCGTAAAATATATTCTCAGGGCCTTCATGTTAATGAATTATATTGGTGCGATTATTCATTACTCTGTCCACTCAATATAAGAAAAGAAATCCAGGAAAATGTGAGTTTCAAATTTAAAGCTGATAAATTTTACTTAAAATGTATAATATCAAGACCCAATTGTTATTTCCGGAGCTTTATGACATTTTCTCTAGTATCCATCGCAGAGAAAATACCAGGCATCATTATTCATAATTCAATTATTCCATTACCTACAATTTATATGCACTTGGGCTTATATCGTGACAATCATATCAAGCCACTGTGAGTTCTTCGCGTTGTCTCTAACCGATCCACCCTCTCATATATCTGTCTACTTATCCACCGCTCGTGCCATCGTGATCTATCTACCCCACCCAAGTTTAGTTATTTCCTAATATCCCCCTGGCATCTATTGTGAGAACCGTGCCTAGCAATTTTACAAGCAGAGAAGCTTTCAGAATTGTGGCCGACGGAGTAATATGCGGAGAAATAGGAATTTCACAAAAAAATGAGAATGGTGAAACTGAAATCATATTTCTTCCTGAGCTTTATATTTCGTGTTTTTAATACCGACTTCTCTTCAATGAAATATAATGATATTCGCAATTGTTTTTGTGTCTCGTGTAAAATCATGCGACACACGTTTTAAACAGGTTTGAAACCTACAGCCTTAGTGGTCACGGGTTCAATGTACATCCAATCCCCTTAGCCACAGCCTTGCGAGGTCGAATCTTTTTATACCACTATTTGTAAACGTATTATTGCTATATATTAAAATAATTTGATAAAACTAATAATAAACCAAAACTAACCATTTTATATACGGTTTTAAGATACTTTGTAGCATTGAATCTATGAATCGGAATGACTATAACACCATTAGTTTTCAATCATCATTTCAAAGTTACTTTACCTATAAAATCTATTAACACAGCATAAAGGGTCATTCGTGGTGTAATTTACTCTTCGTCTCAATTTAGTTTTTCAAATGGTTTTGGTCCTTTTCTTCGTCTTTTATCTTTTAATATAATTTTTATGTCTTTAAATATTTTAACTCTGAGATTTTGCAAAATGTACGTGCTGTTTTAATTTATGAATTTTGCAGTCCTAATATTCAATTTGTGAATTTTGCTACATTCCTAATATTCAATTATGAAACTTTCACTGCACATTAGAAGTGTGGATTTTGTTTTTATTATAATTTACTTTATTTATATTGATGCTTTGTTTATTATGTGTCTAATTAGGTTAATAAAGATTCTTTTCGTGGAATCACTGTTCTTTTGACAGTTTTAACTGTTTATTTGACTAGAAATGTAAAACATACCTCTCAACAACGTCTAGAATAAAAGTTCTGACGAGTCAATAAAGTACGAAAGAATAGCTTGTAACATGAAAATATTCATAACTGATATAATGTCAAGAAACATTTCAGTACTAGAAAGAACCGCAATGCCCGATCCCTTCTTACGTCATTTTCCCGCATTACAAGACTAGTTTTCTCTGATTTTTCGATTATTTTAATGCATTATCTGAACTCTCCGTACATTAGAAGAAAGTGATTTGAAGAGTTCATGGTGTTGATGATATCGTCAGATTAATGTATCATTTATCAGATGAGTTATGAGGAGAGATCCGGGAACGGTAACGGGAAAATCTTAAGGAGAACTATTAAAAACCACCCAAAGTATTTGCATGGAGTATCAGTATTTGAATACCGTTAACGATAAAGAAGTTAGGTTGCTAACTACTTCTCCACGGATCACCCACAAACGTCTCTATTTCAAGATAATGCCTCGGACTTCCAATACTTCTCGTTTAATCCAGCTCCATCAGCTACACTTGTCGCGTGGTCTTTCAAATTGGCCGCACTCTTTTATTTCCTTTTCCTCCACCCCTCCAACGACCACGTCTCTGCGCTAGGCTTCCCGCGCCCGCTGCCCACCCCTCCGCCGGCCTCATCATGACGAGCCGCCACGTCATTAGTTTCGATTTTCCCCAGGGGACGCGCGCGCGAGGCGTTGCCGAGCAAATTGGCTGGAAATGAATTCAGAGCACCTGCTTTACACGCGCCGGGGCGAATCAAGCGCTCTTTTGATTGCCACGCGCCCAGGTGGCAGTCGTGACCACGCCCACTGGGCCGAAACGGAGTTAACAAGGGAGCGAAAAATGTGGGAATTGAATAAATTGCGTATTAAGTGTAATGCAGGCCTATCTAAAAAATTGTAGCATTCCGGAAATATTGTAAGTTTAAAATTTACCTGTACTTCAATTAAAAATATAAATACCTTTTTAGGTACACGTTCTGGGGATCAAACAACGCACACATATTTTACTTATTGCCCATACGTCACATACATTTCCTTACTCGATACAGTGTAGATAGAAAGTTATGTAATCCTGCGCGAAAAGAATGGCGAATTTTCGGCGGAGAAACTCCTATAAAGGGGCCCTGGTATCGAACAAGTGGATAAATCCAGTTGCAAAATTTAGAAAAAAATCCTCTAACATGTGATGTGGCCAGAATCCATGTTTTGTGAGTTCTTTATACCTAAAAATCGAATCACATACATCCGTCTGTGAACAACGCTAGCGGCTAAACCGTTCCGCCGATTTTCTCCAAAATGTGTGTATATATATTTAATATTCCTCTATCGATCAGCCTGATGTCGCGGACCCTTTTTTGGAAACGATATTTTTATTTTGTGGGGTACTTTACATAAAGTCCTTGGAACATTTTCCAAATTTTCAAAAAATTGGCTCCATTCATTGTGATTATTTTTTTTGTTGGATAGTGTCAAGAACGTCTAAGAGAATGGTGCAGGTCTCATGTTCGTTCAGAACCCTGATTTTTCAAAAATTACAAAAGTTGAGAATATTTTCGGCGTCTTTCTACAGCTAAAATATTAAAGATAGCGATTTTTTCCCGTAATGAAATTTGTTCCTTAAAGATAGATTTTCAAATAAGGTCACGGACAATTGTTTAAAAATTTAAGTACATTTTACGTAAGTTTGCGTAAAAATACATGCGAGAAAATGCGTGCTGTTTTAGCACCACTAGTTTAGAATTTTACAGTAAATAAATAAATAAATAATGATAGGCACAAAAATAGGTCGCATGTATTAATTCCAGTTCTGTCGCATCATACACTTTACCATAGATGCTCTTGCCGTAAGAAAACAGTTCACGCTCTTGAATATTTTGAGACACTTTATGCTCTGGCACGCCGCTTGACGCTCGTGCAGTTAAAAATACCAAAGATGTTTCATGGAAGGGCAAATATACTAAAAATAGTTATTTATGATACGAATGGTAAAAGGGACATTTTATTTCGCGAAAACGAAATGTTGGGACACGATGCCGATAGGTCGCGTTACGTCATACACTATTTTTCAACAAAATTATAGTAAAAATAGTTCAATTATATTTTAAAATACAATTACATTCATTTATATTTTAATTCTAGCACACCAATCACTATGTTGCGTTAAAGTTAGTAGTTGCGATGCGATCACACGAACTTATTTTGGTTTCTTTGTTACGTTCACAGTTTTATCTGACCATTTGACCATCATCTCACTTTTAGAACTAGTGCTAAAATTTCACCACGTTCTGCAAGCCCTAAATGTAACCAATTTTTCTAGAGGGTGTCTAAAAATCAATTGTTTAAGTAATGGATTTCAATGTCATGAGCGAAATGTTAATTTTATTAGAATGTAATATGGTTTATTGGATGTCACATTAATCCGAATATCCTGGCATTCGATAGGTCCTCATTCTTATTCCTGTTCTCATTCTTATTGTCAACGAATTATTAGGATTGTCAGAAATGGCACCTCTTATTATACACAATAAGGATGCTTCTTGTCATTTGTCATAGCACATATCACTTGGGCCTGCTTCAAGAAACAAAATACATTTATTATGCTTGTTTATTTCAATTAATTTTTCAGGCCCGAATGTTACATGTCGGGCCACTTGAAATTGTAATCCAGACCAGATTTTGCCCGCGAGCGGCCTCTTGAGAGGCGCTTATCGAGGTGTTCCAAGTGCGTTGATTGATTGATTTTTTCGTGTTTCCGGGCGCGTCAACTACTTCGGTCATTATTCCCGTTAGTGTAGTGCATGTTTTCCCCCCGGGAGATGGCGGTGATCTTCCCCCGCTGGATGGCGAGATCCGGCGCCGACCTACCGTCGGCTAGTGGGGTTTCCCCCTAACCAGGACTCTCCCACCAGCAGGGCACCGCCCCAGTCGGGACAAGCTCTAAGCTCCCGACCGGTCTCCCGGAATATGTGGTAGTGTAGTGCATGTTAGTGTGTGTGTGGGTAAGGGGAGAGGATAGGACAAGGAAGAGGAAGGACAGATCGCGCGCGGTCCGTGGCCCGTTTGGTACGGTACTGCTCCGGCATTCGCCTGGTGTTGATCGGAGAAACCACGGAAAACTACCGATCAGAGCAGCCGGCCGCTACAATTCTCCTCTAGACAGTGACTGAATTCGACCTAGCTGAAAAGCTAGTGTCGAAAATCTTGCCGTCGTGGGGAGTGTAACCTAGGACCTCCCGGTCAGAGGCGCTGTAGTGACATCAGTTGATGCACTGAGCTACCGCTTCCGGTCCCAAGTGCGTTCCCACTGTGCGTGCGAGTGCGTGTGGGCGGGGCAGGCTTGTTACGAAGCGCACCCCGCCTCCAGGAGGGAGCCAGGCGGTGCGGCGCGGCGCGCGCTTCACTTATTCATAGGCCGCTTAATGTTGTGTCGCGCGGCGAGCAGAAGCTCGTAGATGGCATTGGAAGCGTTGGAAGCCACTTCACGCGTGGAGGACTGGCACGTGACGGACGCGAAATTGGTTCCGCCGCGAAGGAGTTTTTGCAAATGGTGGACTGTAACGAAATCTAGGATACATAATTGATTGTAATGACCACGATTATTGGCCGCATGCCCGTTGCAGATAATTGCTAGCGGACGTTTCGGCATTTTAGTTTCCTTTCATAAGGGCTTTCTAACAGCATTAGCAGATTTCATTCTTGGTAGTTGAATTGGAAGCGGATTACTCGAAGGGACATTTATTTTCATTAGATATTTGTATCATGGAGATCCTACCGTTTGCTTATCTTCTTTAAGGAAGCCTGCTTGAATCCGTGTTGCTGTATTTTGGAAATACAATTTCCATGAACTCCAAAGTCACTGAAATTGTGAACCCGCACTGCGAGCAACGAAAACTACCGAATTGTACCGCTAGATGTCGTTCTAATAGCACCGCATTTAGTCACGACCTGGTCGGTTTCTAAGTTTTTATTGCGTAATCAAAATATTTTTCTAAAAAAATTCAAGTTTTATTGCCGTATTCGGAAAATCATTTTGGCAGCAATCCTTAATCCATAGAAAATCTATGCAAGAAACCTCAAGTTTCTATGTTCCTCCAGTTTCTAAAAGTTATCGGACACGCCGAAAATTGTCATAGATTGTGGATTGGTATTTTTATTGTTTTAATTGATGACCTATTTATAACTCCCTTTAATTGCGAAAGTTTCTTTTCCACTTGTACTATCAATATTATAAAATTGCATGTACATATTTTTACGGATAATATTGTACGGATGTCATCGAACACTCCTGGAGAAGGCAACTAGATGGTACTTCAGGACAACTACACTGTCAGAAATTCCTGCATTACTATTATTGTAAAAGTACATGAATGTAATTTTCATGTACGTAAATTAAATTTAATGTACACGAACAGTAACTTTAATGAACATGTACATTAAATTTAATGTACGTTTAAAATTAATCTTAATGTACACAAGTAAGTTAAGTCAACAGCCGTACATTAAATTGTACTGCATTGCTACAGTATTACATTGATTTTAATTTAAGCATTAATTTTAATGTACATGTACATTAACCTCTCTAATGTGTAATGTACATTAAAATTCATGTACAGTCGTACATCAAATTTAATGTAATTTCATCCAGTGTAATCCAGAAACTTCTCAATCAGGGAAACAGAACTTCAACTGAGATACAAACCTCCGACTCGCCAGAAAATCTTAAAAACGTCGTATTTTCTCATTTTAATTTCTCGTTGTCGCGTGAAGATTACACAATGGCACGCGCAGATAATATGAGAGTCGTCCTTGAGAGGAAGCTGACCTTGCCGTGTGCCCCCTTGGAGCGCGTTCTTCCTGAGCGCAGCCTGCTCCAGGCCGCCTCTCTTATGGAAGCTGGATCGTGCAGAATGCCTGGGCGGCGTGCCTGCGTACCCTACTGCGGAAGGCCGGCGCGATGCAGGGAATCGCATCGTGGATCACCGGGCGACCTTGCGGCCACGAAGGAGGCGTTGGCGATGACAATGGTGGGGGGGGGGCGGTGCTGATAGAAGATGACAGCAGAGGAGGAATAGCGGTTCAGTCGTCAGTGACTTTGCTGTGACGGTAGTAGAGATGAAGGATTGGTCGGTGGGGGTGGCGATAGCAATGACGATGACAATGTTGACAATGGGGACGATGGAGATGGCGACTTTGATTAAAGTAATGTTGCTGACAGTGGTGATTATAACTGAGATAGCGTTAATGACTTGTGGCGATACTGCCGAGAACTTGGAGATATCATTAATGACAATGTCGATGACGAAAACGATTACTATTTTAAAGATAATGCCTACGCTGATTACTACGATGACAACTGCGATAACTACGATGACGATGATATCGACGTTGACGATGGTGATAAGTAGCGTGGTGATGTCGGCACTATTGACGGAGATTGGGAAAGGAGACGGGGCAGGCGTCTGGGACGGTAATGTCTTCAGAAGTGACTGTAAAAGAGCGAAGATGATGTGAAGGTGGATGTCTTCAAAGCGTGTTTAGAATGTTTTCGCGGTCACGTACATTTATAAGGGAACCGGTTAGGAGTGAATGTGAAGCTAGGTAAGGATCTGAAGGTGGTTTAGTGTGCTGTAGGCAGACTTCACAAACAACAAATTAGTTGTGCTACAACAACAATAACAACAACAATCTCCCATTATTTGTAAAGGTTAAATAATTCATTTCCAAGAACCCAAAAGAGTGTTTCCAACTCGCAAAAATGTTTGCTCTCGCTACGATTCGAACTCCAGTACTTCGGTTAGAAAACATTGATTACTAATACACCAATCACCCGAGTCTACATAACAATCTTCTTGGAACTTAAAAAATAAAGTTGATCATTCAAAATTTTTGAAAGTTCTCTGAGTTTAATGAAAATAGAGTTTGAGTAAGAAATTGGGAGAAAAAAACAGATTTGAAAAACCTTGTTTTCGTAATTTTTAAGGTTTTAATCAATTCTACTTCATTTAAAATCGTGAAAACTACATTTATTTTTAAAACGCATACACTACAGTATTTAAAGATCTAACTTTGAATAACATTTCATTAAGAAAAAGTCTCGTTTTCATTATTGTAATTGTGGGAAGACTGAAAAAAAATTGAACTTGATAAAATTTCCAAAGTTCAGAGAGTTGAATGAAAATCGGACCTGCATTATTTTTATAATCTACTATGCTCTGCTCGAGAAAACATAATTAAAGAAAAGAAGAGACGTATTCTACAAAATTAAATTACAAGTTTCAACTTCATGGGGACGCAACATGAGCAAGATTGATCCAGGAATATCGGATTTGGTGAATATCTTATGAACGAATTTAGTCACTAGCGTTATTCTACGCAGAGATGGGTAGACGGAAAACGCTTTGCCTTAAAACCAAATTTTTTATATCAAAAATTCACAAAATGCAAATACTGAATACACAACGTATTAGAGGAAGTAATTTTCTAGGTTCAGAGGCAAAATATTCATCCACGTTTTCGAAATGAATGGCTCACAAAACCAGTTTTTCTGTCAAAAACTATCCATTTTTCGCAGCAGCTTTTCATCTACGTAGTAGTACGTGAGAAAGTAAAAATATATCAAATTGAGACATTCAGATTGATTACTTTCGTGCAGTACTATCACTACTGACAATGGTTGAGCAGTCATCACAATGGTTGAGCAGTCATTAATAAGTGATATGACTATCGAAAACAGTGATTTTGTTTCATTTTGTTACATCTTACCAGTAATGTATCAGTAATAATGGGATGTATTTCTATTATACATTTTATTAGCGTAATCAAATGTAATGATTAATAACACAGCACAGGTGCCAACGTTTCGCCCGCCATGGCATTTCTCAGGGCGAAAAGCATTTGTGCACATGTGGCTGGCGTCTCCCGGCCAGTCAAATCGTTACCGACTCCGGCCGCAGAAGCCTATGCTCTCATACAATGATTTATCACTCTTTATATGCTCATCTTCATTATTCCTTTTTTCTTCCAATAAAATCTAGAATTTATTTAGTTTACATTAAACTCCTTATCTTTCACTATATTCAAATCTAACCTGATTTTTATTTCACCCTTCATCTTCAACTTCAAGAATGCAATTTACAAAACTTGTTGCAATGCATGTTTTTTTTAATTTGAAATGTCTGTTAACATTTTTCTGACTGCCTGTGTGTTTGTATGAATATTATAAGTAGTCTGGACGTTTTTACTGAATTTGCTGTATTCACAAGGGGAGCAGGAAACTAGAAGAGTCGGAAACGGTATACAACTCTCGTATTCTTGAAAAAGATAGGTTTTCGGCTCAGATTGTAACACAACTTCCCCCGATAGAATGAGCATAGGAGCTGAATTATATACGATTTCTATTTTTAAAATGAGTGTGAAATTTCTCAGTTGCAGTTTATCATCAAAGACAAGCTACCAATAACTTGGTTATTAAAAGTTTATAAGGTTCTTGAAGGTTTGTATTTGAGTGTAGGAACTACTGCTAAAATATGTTTGTCCCCATATCTTTCCTGTTCGGGAGAAGAAAGAGAGAGAGAGAGAGAGAGAGAGAGAGAGAGAGAGAGAGAGAGAGAGAGAGTGTGTATATATATATATATATATATATATATATATATATATATATATATATATAATATGGAATTGTTCTACAGTCACCGTTTCTCCGCTCGCAGCTCTCAGTCTCTATGCATCTCTATTTGTCCATAGATCATCTTGCATTTCCCTTGTCATAGCATAGCGTCTTGCACTCCCTCTTGCCATGCAAATCTGGGTCCTTCTCTCTTTTGTCTTTCTGTCCGCAACCATTGCAGGATTCATTATGGCCATATTTCGTGTATGATGCGCCTAACATGACTGTACCAGAAGATATGTTGAAAAGCTGCAAGCTATTAATATCTCACTTGTAATAGATTTTTTGAAATAGAATAATTTTTATAACAGTAATATGAATATTTACAATCAAGTATATTTTCGCAATGGTTAAAAATAATACGCGCGGCTTCTGTTTTATTTGCTACCATCATTTATGTCAAATACTCCTATTTCCGCCAATTCCATGGCTGTATTATCACTCCAATTACCACTTAATCAAGCTACTGGAAAGATAGCCATTCTTAAGTATTTGGACGCTTGTTAACATTTATCTATTCAGAATAACGAGTGCCATGGTCTTCTGGTAGTTGCTAGCTATCTGAAACCAAACGAACGCCGCGGTATCGCAAGGCCTCGAGCCGCCCTGCGAGATATATTGCGACACCAATAATATCCTGTCATTCTTGTCTGTTGGGCGGAGCTACTGTTCGCGATGACGTCTCTGTGCTATCGACGATAAAGAAATCGCACCTGCGCCCCTACGTCTTCGCGCTGGCATGCTCCGACTGAGCCACAGGCAAGCCCCGTGTCCAAGACAAGCACTAAATGTCCACCCCTTTTTAACCGGGAGCGGTAGCTCAGTGCATCAACTGATGTCACTGCAGCGCCTCTGGCCGGGAGGGCCTAGGTTCCCACTCCCCACGGCGGCAGGATTTTCGACACTAGCTTGTCAGCTACGTCGAATTCAGTCGCTGTCTGGAGGAGAATTCTAGCGGCCGGCTGCTCTGATCGGTAGTTTTCCGTGGTTTCTCCGATCAACGCCAGTCGAATGCCGGAGCAGTATCCTACCAAACGGGCCACGGACCGCGCGCGATCTGTCCTTCCTCTTCCTTGTCCTATCCTCTCCCCTTACACACTCACTTACACTAACATGCACTCACTACACTACCACATATTCCGGGAGATCGGTCGGGGGCTTAGAGCTTGTCCCGACTGGGGCGGTGCCCCGCTGGTGGGAGAGTCCTGGTTAGGGGGAAACCCCACTAGCCGACGGTAGGTTGGCGCCGGATCTCGTCATCCAGCGGGGGAAGATAACCGTCATCTCCCGAGAAAAATCATGCACTACACTAACGGGGCTAATGACCAAAGCAGTTGACGCGCCCGGAAACACGAAAAAATCAATCAATCCACCCCTTTTTAGAGGAATCGAAAGAAAGGTATTAAAATAAACTAGATAGACGTGTGAACTTTCCGTTGTTGTTTTTTTCAATAATTATTGTTTTAAAAGCGAAAATAGCTTCGCTCTGGAGCCCAATTTCGAATGTTTGTGACTACTCGTGCTGTGAGGTGGGATATCCACAAAAATGTAATAGAAGGTTGAAAACAAAAATCTCGTCTAGATTGCAGCATAAGAAAATACCTTGTGCCTCTTTCAGAGCACGAAAACCCGATTTTACGCGCCAAGGACGCAACATTTCAATGTTATGAAGGATGTTAAAGTGTTTTGCAGCATAACGTTTGTTTCAGTTTCCTTGTCAACCTGCTTTCCCACACCCCATACTCTCCTTTGCCTTAATGTGCCAACTTCTATTGATATCATCCTAAATGTGACTAGGGCATTTAGCAGGACTAGGGGTCATTCCCTGTCCAGTAGAAGCACGCTTGAGGTTTTGTGTCGATGGTTTCTTAAAATAGTATTTAACCGATATCTTTCCTTAGCTTAAACATCCAGTTTTGGGCAGATCTGGCCTAAATATAATTATATGGCTGATTGATGGCATGGCAGAATGTAAACGAAATTGCCTAATGTATACTACGATATCTAGATCAGATTGATATTTCTGTAAATCTTCAGTAATTGTGTTGGAATATTATATCTGTTTAATTAGATGTTAAAATAATTACTACAGTTTATATTATGCGGTGATAGTGTGAAATAAGTAGTAAGAAATATAGACAGTTTCCTTGATTTCACCGCCCAAGCTCTACTGCGCACTTAAAAAAGATAATAAACACATACAAAATTATACAATAAGACTTATTTTGTAAGACTTAAGATTATGCGTTACAAAAGTGCCTGAAATTTAGAAAGTTTATTTATTCCATACTTTTTCGTAAAAGAGTTCATATCATCATCATCATCATCATCAGCATCATCATCATCGTTTGTGGAGTAGGCATATTGCCTGTTCCAGCCTCTTTCCATCTCATTCTTGGCCTTCCAATGTTTCTCTTTCCTCTCGGCTTGTAATTCAGGGCTGGCACTGGAAGTCTGTCTTGCTGCATATTTCCAATATGTTACCCATTGCTGTCTGTACTTATTAATCTTGTGATGTACTGTTTCTTTCCACCCTAGTTCTTCTCTTATCTTTTCACTTTTTATTTCGTCTGTTAATTTACAGCCCTTTACTCCTTTCAAAAATCTAATTTCATTTCTATCATTCAAATAATTTTCATTTAGCTTTGTTCCCTAACGTAGACTGCTGAAAAGAATCAGTTATCAGTAGGCATGTATTACAAGAAGTCGCTATGGGAGGGTATGTGTCACATAAAGTGTTGGCGATACATGAGGAGTTCGGACGGAAACTGGAGAAATCGTGTCGAGAAAATGGGTTCCGAAAACCGTCCTCAGAAGGTGCGAAAATCGACGAAAAAGGGACAGGAAGGTACCGAACACTACAGAGCCTGACGCTCGTGGTGTATAACTTACGTGGGAACTTCGTGGCCTGCAGAACCACATTCAAATAATGCATAGATCCTCACTTCTCAAAATGTGTATCTAATCCATCTTTTCGACTTCGTATTATAACATGACTACTTTTCTTATTACTGGAAAATTAAAATGCAGGTATTATTTTATTTTTTTCCTATTTTTCTTTATAATTTCTCTATTTAAATAGCTAAGTAAAGAAATATCAAACAACCATGTCATCTATTGAGAACTGAGTGTCTGAAATCATCTATGTATAGTTCATAAACTGCACAATTTTTAAGAGAATTAACCCAGAAATACAAAGTCTTATCTGTGACATTTTCCCTGAAATAAATGGAGAAAAAATTGCAAATGATGCAATGTTCCTCTTTTGCCAGCCCTGCAATCCGCTGGTGGCAGGACACGCATAGCCGTGTGCGTTGGCGGTCCCTCCTTTGAGAGGCGCCGCCTTTTGTAGGCCATTGATCGGGGCGAGGGCGGCGGACGCGATGGTCACGCGCAGGGGCCTGGCTAATGGGCGCGCCATAAGAGCGATAAACGCGCGCGGGGGCGGCGCGGCCAGGGGCGAATATCGCGCGCCTGCTGACTCGCCTTCCTGCTCCTCCCCGGCCCGTCTTTCGATACCACCCCTCTACAGTCATCGCCAACGCTGCCGCCTACATCGGCCCCTTCTCCGCCTACGCCCCCGGTCCCGGCACGCCTCCGCCTCCGCCACTGCCGTCACCACCGGCGCCGCTACCACCGCCACATCCACCTCCACCGCCCCCGCTCCCGGCACGGCCTCCATCTCCACCTCCCTCTCTTCTCCACCACCGCCGCCACCACCACCGCAGCCGCCGCCCCCGCAGCCGCCACCACCACCGCCCCCGGCCCCGCCACCGCTACCGCTGCCACCACCGCAGCCGCCACCACCACCGCCCCCGGCCCCGCCACCGCTACCGCTGCCACCACCGCAGCCGCCCCCGCAGCCGCCGCCCCCGCAGCCGCCGCCCCCGCAGCCGCCACCCCCGCAACCGCCGCCGCCGCCGCCGCCGCCGCCACCACCACCGCCACCGCCACCGCCACCGCCACCGCCCCCGCCACCGCCACCGCCACTGCCACCGCCACCACCGCCGCCACCACTGCCATCACCTCCACCTCCACGTCCACCGCCACCGCCACCGCCACCGCCACTGCCACCGCCACCACCGCCGCCACCACTGCCACCACCTCCACCTCCACGTCCACCGCTACCGCTTCCGCCACCGCCGCCACCGCCTCCGCCTCCTCACCGCCCCCGCCGCGTCCGCCCCTCCGCTAACCGCCACGCGTCTGATTGCGACACAGAACCTTCGCTCCCACGCCCTCATTAAGCTCGAGTACGATTCACTCCGTAACGTGAGGTTAACATGCTTAGAGCGAAATGACGCGCTTGAGCGCGGGTTCGATTCTTGACCTGCTGGACGCTCGGTAGTTGCCTCATCCTCTCGGACGAAATTCGATCTCGTGGCCTAGAGAGTGTGAATTATTTTCTTCTAGTTGTAGAGATCCACGGCTCAATGCACCAAATTCCCGATTTAACCATGAAATTTGAAAATTGCGTCCGTTGGTTTCAGAATAATCGCTAAGTCCACTAGATATGAAATGAGCCATTTGTAGCAAGTACGTTTTCTCGTAGAGAAGCTTTGAAAGAAAAGAAAACGTACTATCCACTACGCTGCGGATCGTTCGATTCTCACCGCTTCATTTGAAGTAGAGGAACACAAGTTTTGTAGATGATCTCCCTCTGCCCATACGAGTCGCGGTAAATCGGTGATCTGTGGATGAATCTACAGTGATATCATTTCAGAGCAGATAGAGCAAATGGTGCTAAAACAGCACGAATTTTCTCCCCCGTATTTTCATTTTTCGCGTGAAGTTATGCGAAAAGTACTGAAGTTTTCGAAAAATTGTACATGACCTTATTTGAAAGAATATCTTCAAGGAACAGATTTTATTAAGGGAAAAATCTCTATCTTTAATATTTTAGTTATAGGAAGACTTGAACTTTTGCAATTTCCGAAAAAATCATTGTTTTTAACGAACATGAGAGCTACACCACCATTCTCTTAAACGTCCTTCACACTATCCACAACAAAATTTAATCAAAAACGATGGAGCCATTTTTTTGAAAATTTTTCTGAAAAAATACCAGGGGCTTCACGTAAAGTACCTCCCAAAATTGAAAAATCGTTACCAGGGCCCTAAAATATGAGTTTTTCTACCGAAAATTCGCAGTTTTTTTCGTGTAGCATTACATAATTTTCTCTCTACTCCGTAACGAGAAAGTAAGAAATGAATGTCGTCTTTAAACTAATCTAATTCACCAATCACCTGCAGTTCTAGATTGAAAGAAATGTGAAATTTGTTTGGGAGCTATCAAATTCCTCCGGCGAGTGAAGGTGAGCGGTTGAAAGTGAAGGAATGTGAGCGAGATATTACATAAAACGGTGAGGACCTCCCAGGAACCGCTGGCGGTATCTCCGCGCGCAAGTACGGCGCGTTCAGCGAGACAGAGGTCGCTGGGAAGGAGGTGCCATCGGGACGCGAGATATTTTCGAATATCTATTTTTATTTCCAACTAGTGGGTCCGGCAATTCTTCGCTACTGCAGTATATTACACATCACACACTTCTGGTCACGCGATAGTTAACCACGTTTTACTCTACGAGGTGCAAGAATTCTAATAGATGGAAGACTTACTCGCAAGTGGGTTTTTGTACGTCCTGGTTTGGACGTGGTTGTCAAGTATCTTGTTATTAAAGCGTTGTCACTCAAATTTGGGTATGCTTTTGCTATGACACTATCTTGGAGAAATTTGATGTACTTCTCCGAGATTCAAGTAATAATTCCGGACGATATGTCCCAATTGCTGAGGCGGAATACTTATATGCAGTGTAGGCGCGCTTAATTCCTGACCGTGCGGCGGGTAGCGTAGGGTTCAGTCGGCACTTGAGTCATAAACGAATAAACCATCAACAACGTCTGCACATTACCTATTTAAATCAAACCTCTCTTGAAACACTCCCATTATTAATAAGAACAGAGTGGGGAAATTTTAGCGAAATCGCTTGAGTAGTTTTTGCGTGTCTGTGCAACACACATACGCACATTCCCTTTGATTTGTATATAGATTTCTTTCATCAGAACAATAAGCAAATGTATTGATAAATTTACTATGAACTGTGCACTCACAGTCATTCATGTTTTTTTTAGTGAGAAATAATTGTAAATAGCTTACACAGAGTATAAGGCATCTTTAGCACAAAACGAAACAAAATAATTACAATAATATTACAAGACAAACGCACAACATAACTCAACTTTTTAACTAATATATAATACTTTTACAATTGCATGAACATAAATATGTTCAAGCAATCTTAACTGAGCAATACGGCCAACTTTACAATGAATAAAAGTAAATGAAATAAATGAGTATATTTTTTGTTTCTTAATGTTTCATTCTAATGTGCTTTTTTAACATGGTTTTTATCCATCTTCTGGTTCTTTTTAGACAAACATTTTCTTTATCAAATGCGGGGGCTGGTGTTTGTGTCCCGTTTTTTATAGGCGAAAAAATATCAGAATGTCCCGTTTTTTAGTTTTTAAGATCTGGTCCCCTTACCCGCAGACGGAGACTGCATCACTGTGCATTCTGTAGTGTTCTTTTTATTCATTTTCCGTAGTCAGTCCTCTGAGTTAACAGAGAGCCAGACTTGCTGCTGTCTCTGGAGTGACTGATTAGGATGTCGTAAGTTACGATATAGCAGCGGTAATAGGATTACAGATTTCACGCTGGCTAGATAGCTAAGTCGAATTGAATCGCTGACTGGAGGAGAATTCTAGCGGCCAGCTGGTTTTATCAGAAAATGTTCTTTACTTCCTTCCCCTTTCGTCCCTCTTTTTTCCTATTGTCTCCCTTTACACACATCTACACTTACTTGCACTACCACACATGTCGGGAGCTTAGAGATTGTCGCAGCGGGGGGGGGTGCTCCACTGGTGTGAGATTCCTGACCCTGCGAACAGACGATTGCTAGATCGCTGGATCTCACCATCCTGCGGGAGCGAAGCAGCGTCCTACACGCCTTTAAACATTAACTACACTAACGGCACTTATGACCGTTGCATTTGACTTGGGCGGAAACATAAATCAATCTGTATCTACTTGTGAAAAAGGGCGGGCGCGGGGTGAGCGCGGGGGTGAGTACGGGGCGGTCGTGGACCTCTCGTATGCAGACACTACCAAAAATCGGTTACCACAAAACCATATATGACACCATTTAGAACTATGTAATTGCTAATTAATTACGCAATTTTTTTTTTCTCTTCAAATTTTTGCGTAATTAATGGTGAGCTAGAATACGATTATTGTGGCAGTACCAAAATGAGTTACCACAAAACCAAATACACCATCTTGTAGAACGATTTAATTGCTAATTGTTTACGCAAAAATTAATTGAATTGGTCTTCAAACTTCCTAGTAATTAATTGTGAACTGCCGGCAGCGCTCTCCGGCGGGCCAGGGTTGGAAGTAGTGGTGGTAGAGGGGGGGGCGGAGGTGACGGAGGTGGCGGTGCCCCCGGTGGCGTAACCCGCCCGTCGCGCCGCCCGCAGCCTCCGCCTGCGGGCGCCGGCAGGCGATAGGGGGCGCCGGCTCCAGGGTTCGCTGCCCCGGGGCACCGCCAGCCACTCGCCGCCGGGCGCTCTGCGGCCAGGCATTGCAACTCACACAAACAGGCACTTTAATTGAAGGGCTCAGTACAAGGGGCCATTCCACATTGACCTCGTTAGGAGATATTCAGGGGTTTTCTAGAACTTGCATTATGTAACTCCGTACGTTTTTAAACTTTTAAAGCAGTGCATTTTCGGATAAGTCCGTATTGGATTGAAATACATTAATGTGTTTTTTTAGAGAAATTACTCTAAAAAATGATATTTGAAGTTATATTTAATGCTGACAACGGAATTTCTCAAAAAAATGTGGGGTAGCTCATTTTTCTACTGAGCCCTTCAATTGTTTTTGCACCTATTAAAGTCGTTCTATTCTTTTGTAATTATTTATTTTTTCTCCATTTCATTATGTACGTACTTGGCATTTTTACGGTCGGATTAGTTAATACCTTATTTTACGTGGCGAGACTCGGGACATCAGGCCCGCTCTTCCGTCTAACCACGCAAATTTCGCTACGCTCCTTTCACCACCTAGCGGAGAAAGGAGGTATTATCTTGGGCGACGAAACAGGCGGATCTCAATGTTGCTCAGAGGCTTCTTTTAGGCTTGAGGATCTTTTACATGCAGTGAATCTACTACATGGGACAGCCGGCTTTGCTTCTCCTCCGAAGGAAGGCGTACGAAGGATTTTTTCGCCCTTAAAAATCCGCGGCTTCGCTCGGGTTTGAACAGTCCGGTACGCTGACCGTTATACCACCGAATCAGCTAGATCCGAATTAATCCGGCTTTTGCCAGCTAGCGGTGTCCCCAGACCAGGGGGCTCTGGGTTCACTTATTATCCAAGCCAGGAGTAAGGGAGACATGTGGCGAGCATGACGTACTCCCTTCGCCGATCCTAGCTTACAAGGCCTGTCTGAACTTTTTCTCTCGTCACGCAGCTATAGAATCTGCGATGTACTTGTACTACAAAAGCTGCAGCTCTATTATTGCCTCAGCCGGGAATCGAACTCGAAGAAAGGCTAGCATGCAGTCCATGTGCCACCCGAGGCTAGCATGCAGTCCATGTACTACAACATAAGGTATTAATGTATTTTTGCTAATTAAAACAATTATTTTTGGATGGAAAATTTAAATAAATTCTTTCTGTCGATTATTTTATTTCACTACTACAATTTAAATGCATTTCTATGTATCAATGTTTCACTCACTTTCGTTAAAACAATGAACATCGTATTCTACTTAAGCATACTTGTATTTAGATATTTCTTTAAAACTCCCTCGATTTCGTTTATAAGGAGTAAAGAATAAAATTGTGTATCATATTCGAAAGTGAAAATGTTTTACTTACTGATTAAAATCAAGCACAATTTCTCAGACGTGAATAAAGATTTATTTTACTATCTTGCACTATACATTGCTAGTATTATTGCAATTAGGAAATGAAATAAATTATTTAGAAAAACAGAAATTGAACTTTTATATTCAAATTTGATTTTAAGGTTCTAAGCGTGAAATTATGAAATTGATGGTTCATTTGAATCAATCGACAAAGAAGAGCAACGGAACGTTTTGTCACAATTGGATAAACTTGTTAAGAAATTTAATTTCCTTACTGCGATTATAATAGTCCCGTGTAAAATGGCTGATACGCAGGCCACAGGTTGCCCATTCCTTGAGTAATAGTAGGTAAATACATTTCATTTCTCGACCATCATTCTGAGTGTGCTTCTCTCTTGTTCTGTGCCGTGCACGGCTAGGTCCGCGACGGCGCAAGAGGACTTGCATTACATTTCGAAATTTCTGGCTTCCGCAGACTACCACGAACCGTCGGCCGCGTACGCCACCCCCTATCAACTTTCGATCCCTGCACTTCCTGTTTTCGTGGAGGTGGACGTGGTCACCTCATTCATCGCCCCCAACTCCGCCTCCATCGCCGCATCCGTCGATGCTATCACCGCCTCCTCCGCTACCTCCTCAACTTCTGACAGAGCAGTCGCCACCGTCACCTCTATCCGCGCCTACCGCGTCCACAATTTCGACTCATCTGCTGATGCTGCCACCACTGACAGCGTCACCGTCACCGATCACCGTCACCGATCACCGTCACCGATCACCGTCACCGATCACCGTCACCGATCACCGTCACCGATCACCGTCACCCATCGCCGACTCCCATCGCCGACTCCCATCGCCGACTCCCATCGCCGACTCCCATCGCCGACTCCCATCGCCGACTCCCATCGCCGACTCCCATCGCCGACTCCCATCGCCGACTCCCATCGCCGACTCCCATCGCCGACTCCCATCGCCGACTCCCATCGCCGACTCCCATCGCCGACTCCCATCGCCGACGGGAGGGTCTCTGAGGTATAATTTACAAAATGTAATTTGATATACTCTTGAACAGGAATGTTATAATTTTTTCTGAGTTCGTTAATATTTTGGTATATGTTTCGATCAGAATGTTTTTGATATATTGTAAGTGCACAGAAATATTATATTTGAAAACTTTGTGTTGTTATTCTTGTATGTTAATTAGTGTAAGTGGGTTGCGTCTCGCTGCTGACAATTTGTTTTTGTGTACAAAGTTGATGGAGATCCCACACAGTTGTTTCTAGGTTATACCTAATTATTTTGCTCACAGTGTTAAATGAAATGTTGAATGCTATTTTTTGTTGGTAAAAATAGACTTTGATGTTAAAAAACATGTTTTAATATATTGAAACTGAGGGTTTTCTCAGTATTATTATTATTATTATTAATATTCTTATTTATTTATTAAGACTTTTTATGCTTTTATGCTGTTATCCATCTTCACCCCACATTGGGAACAACTGAAACAGATGGGGTGGCTTTTATTTATTTAAAGAATACAATAATAATAATAATAATAATAATAATAATAATATCCCTATACACAGTAAAAAAACAATTATATATTTGTGGGCCGACAGCCGTTCATACGAAATCTCAACGCCAAAATCTTATGTAAGGGATTATTTATGCTCGTGAATGTAGGATCATGAAAATTGTTACGCTTCTGCTAAAATAAATACTTATAAATAAATATTTATAATTTGCCCTCTGCTGGTTATCAATAAAAAAGCACAAACACGAAATATAATACTTTGTGATCACAATACATAAAGAAAAGGAAAACAAATTTCACCATTCATATTTTAATGCACTCCTTGGAATTCCCAATCACTCATGGCCATGATTAATTTATATTATGATTATATTACAAATCTTGGCCTTCTTATAGATTCAAAACAAAATTTTAGTTCGGATGTTCCACTTCCCTTTTTGTGGTTCTCAGCCATCATGTTCGACACATCTCCACATCCCAAGTTCATTCCACGGCAGCGTTCACATCACATAACAAAATAATACTATCTTACATGAAATCTCTTACACATTCAATTACTTCCTTCTGTCTGTCAACGTGTGTGCTACACGAGAGCTTCCGAATGGTACTTCTTGCCACAAACCAAGTTTTAGAGCCTTGTCCCGGCAGTTCATACCTCGCGCCGTTCAATTGTTCTCTCCGTTTTTTCTTGATTGGCCGATCGCCTATCGATACCCGATCTGCTTATTCTTTGCTCTTATTACACTACCTTCATAATTATACTTTATTGAAGCTATCAATTGGCCCATCACAATATCAACATTTAAAAATATCGATGTTTCTACAAACCATCGATGGTGACATTGATGTAGCATCCCTACAAAACGCTTCCACCGCCCCCAACGCTCCCACTACCACTACCGCCACCGTTTGTGTCCAAGTCGCCACCACCGCCATCTAGGGTTGCCAACCTCCTTTTGGAAGGACTTGGACAAGTTTCCATTGACGTCTCTTCCGCCTCTGTATTTTAAATGTCCTCCTTTTAGTAAATTTTGAACATTAGTTGCCATTTATTTTATCACCTGACTAACATCTGCTACGTTGTATCGTTTATTGTTGAATTTAAAATAAAAAACATGAATATCCTTTATCTCAACGCTGACACACGCATGCATGATAATGTCTCTACCAACTAAAATGGTGACGCTCAGACCATCTTCATCTGCAGTTTGTGAACGAATATTTTCACTTGAATCACAAATGGGGAAAAAAGAAAGAAACAGAGCTGATGTTTGTCTAAATTAAATATTTATAAAAGGAAACGTGTTGATGGATTGACGGAAATGTGTTGATGGAAAAAGAGATTTGATGTATGGTCTTATCGAGTGTCCCTTTTAGACGAACATTGTTGGCTACCTTACCACCATCACTCCTCTGTGCTTACATCGCCTCATCCCAGTCGTCACCGCCACTATCATTTCTGTCGCCGCCATCACCGCCTCCCAGCGTTCCCGCCGCCGCCGCCTCCGCCGCCACCGCATCCGACATCGCAGCCAACGCTTCACCCACATCGGAGGCAATCTGCGGCCAGGCGACTTCCGCTGGCCACGGCTCATATATGGCGCTCTTCCTGCGCAAATTGCGGTGAGCAAAGTGGAATCGGCCACGTGTGCTCGTTGCCTTTGCAGGGCGTTTAAGGTTTGCGCCCTCCCCTTTCATCGTTTGTCAAGTATCCTCTACCGCGAATGCTTTCCTGTCGTTCTTCCGTTCTTGGTTACGACATGGACACATTCTAATGAACGCAATCAACGGCCAACCGCATTAAATGCTTATCTTTTGTTCTTGCTAGGTCTATATCGACATTTCGTCTGAACACCATACCTCAAATTCACTGTAAATTGCCTTCCGCGTTGACTCCTAGGAGAGATTCACTGTTACTTTTTAAAAAATTGGCTCATTTTTTGGCAGTGAATTCTCCATTCAATTATCCAGGTTGTCCTCATTCATTCTTTAAATTAATTCATTTTAGCATTCTATTCCAATCTAATAGGCAGTCAATCTAGAAAGGAAATTTGTAATAATTATAGTAGAAAGTGACACCGTTGAATTTTCGTCTTCTGTTTGTTATAAGAAACACAACATTTAGTCCGCATAAAATATCTCGTCTTATTTGAACTACTTCAGAAAATATTTCGACTCTCAACTCCTTCAACCTTGGTTTCCTTCGTCCCTCGGCTGAGGTGTGTGGGCTGGAGGCAATACGCGCCCCACGAACAGAATTTAATGCATTAATTGTACTTTGATACTTAGAACAATTCGTTTGAATGTCCAATATTTATACACAAAAATTAACTATTTTACATCATTACAGTTTACTTTAACAATGTTATTATTTTGACACTGTTAAGAATTCTGGCCATGTATTTGTGATCTTCTGGAGGTGTTTGAAAGTAGGGGGGAAACGCTCATAGTAAAAACAGAAACTTTTTATATTATTGAAGACTGCAAAGAATGAACGAGTAGAACAATATCTTATTTCAAGGCCATTAAATGCCAGTATATTAAGTACATTAACACATCCATACAGACTGAGTCTTTACGAGTGGATAGATTGAATTCAAAACATTTTTGGTGAGTATACTATTCTCACGTCTTCTTTGTTTTTATTCAATCCCTGTTACTTATAATATTTTTTACTGTACTGACGGATACGCATTACATATTCTCTTACTCTGCGTTTTTAGTCTAATATTTTGTTTAGTCCATTCATAGACGTACACATATGTAAGTCAATCATTCCGTATGGATACGTAACCTATGAGTTAAAGACCCTGCATTTTTTAATTACAAGTACACAAGAAAAATTGACTGATTTATCTAGAAGTCTATATGTTTAGTACGTAACAAATTTAGAGGTAAGATTTAATTCTTATTTTGTTTTTATCATAATTTAATTAAAAGCAATTTAGTTAAAATTATTGCTATTCTATCAAGTTTTATAAAACTGAAATCTATCAAACAACTGTTGGGGTGAGGTGATTCGAGGATGCAAAGGCAGCAGGGGGACGGCCGTAGACACTGTGAGGTTGTGAGGGCGGTGGATATTGCTGCGGGGGTGGTTACGGGGCTGGGCGGGGGCGGGGGCGCGGCGCAGTGAAAGCTGCGGGCGATGGCGCGATACCCCGCGCGTGACTGGAGACTCCCCCTGGCAAGGGGACCCGTCCCGCTGCCCCCCCCCCCCGCCGCACACAATTTCGAAATATCTGATCAACGTAAATAGCACCGATCTCGGATTCCGGTACTCCGTTTTTCTTTTTCAAAGAACGTGTTTTTTAACGTTTTTCCGGCCGTTTAATTTTGTTTATTATCATTCATTCACTTTTTTGCTTTACATTCCCTACGTTTGTGCATAACGTTACAATAGATCCAACTTTTCTGCGGCCATTATTGACGTTTTCCTTTTTACTTTGTCGCTACGGAGTAGAGAGAAAGTTACGTAATGCTACACAAAAAAACGGCAAATTTTCGGCAGAAAATTTCGTAATACAGGGTCGTGTTAGCAAAAAAGTGGATAAATCCAGTTGTTAAATTTAGAAAAAATCTTCCAACACGTAGTGTAGACAGAATACATGTTGTGTGGGTCCTTGATTCAGAAAATTGAATTATGGCAGAGCGTCTGTCTGTCCACCTATCTGCCCGTCCCTCCCTCCGTCTGAACAACGCTAGCGGGTAAACCGTTCATCCCATTTTCTCCAAAGCTGACATTCGCCAATCGATCTCACTGATGTCATGGCCCCTTGAATTTGAAACCTATAGTTTAGGAGTACTTTACATGAAGCCCCTAGGGCATTTTCCAATTTTTTAAAAAAATGGCTCAATTATTTTTGATTAATGTTTTTGTTGAATAAGGTGAAGGAGGTTTAGGAGAATGGTGTAGGTCTCATGTTCGTTGAAAACTCTGATTTTTCATTGCAGAAAGTTCAAAATGTTTTCATTGAAAATTGCAAAACGTTTTAAAAAAAGTTCGGTGTCATCCTGGAATTAAAATATCAAAGATGGATATTGTTTCCCTTAATGAAATCTGTTCCTTAAAGATAGATTTGGAAAGAAGGTAATTTACAAGTATATAAATTCCTAAGAGTATTTATATTTAGTGACAAACATTCTTGAAAAAATATTTCTGCTTACTTTTCTATTTTCAAAGTTCTTTTACTTTTGTTTTATTGTTTGGAAAAATTCCTCGAAGAAAAACCTGATAATCTTTTTACCTAATTGCTATTTTTAGTCATGAAATACAAAGCTTAGCTAAACGGAATGTGAACAATTATTTGATTTATGTCTATAAAAGTGAATATTCTTTTCTGTTTCTTTTGTGAAAGTACTGAACATTATTTGATATTTTGTGAAGAATGTATATCGGATCTCAAGAACGCCTAGTGGTTGCATCGAAGAGAATGTAGCATGATAAAAACTCTTGGCATTTACAGTCTATTAATTTCTCGCGTTAGTACAAAAGAATCTTGTGAAATGCACAATCTTTACTTATTTATTACTCATAGTTGGGGTAATTTTCATCGTGTCTAGAGAGAGGTTATGCCCCTTGCTTTAATTAAAGGATGAACTATAATTCTCAATTAAATCTTCCCATTTACGTAATGTAATGTCGGATCTCTTGGTTTATAGCAGTATGAATGCAAAGAAATCTTACACAGAAATCACGACACAGGTTATCTAATCGACACTTCTGCATGTCAAAGAAATTGTAATTCGAGCAGAAATAATGCAGACTAATGCATAACATCACCTCAAAGGAATTCATACTGTTCGGACGTATTCTATTCAAATTCTTTGCCATTGATATCACTGTATTTAATATTTCAAAATCACAACACCTATGACTTACTTGATATTCTATGAACTACCATGGGAGCTATTTCGTAAATCCATAAACCTGCAGAAACATTAATATTCTTAACGTAATTTGTGAACCATAAAATCTCATAATCTAATGCCACCCAAAGTGGGAGACTACCTTGGAAGATAACCGACGTGGGATGAAATGAATGAAGATAGTTATAGAAGAGAATGTAAAATTTTAATTATTTATTGTAAGGAATTTAGTGGAGACATCATAATGACAATCGATTAGAAACCAGAAAATGAACAGGTCATATATCGTGTTTGCCCGGCGATGTTGAGATAGAAAGATGATAATAATAATGATGATGATGATGATAATGTAATTAGAATGAAGATGGAGCTTGTGAAATGAGAAAAAAGGGAAAACGGGAGAACCCTCACGAAATCTTCCACGCTCCCGCTAGGTCTGCTATCAATCTTTTAAAGAGACGCCATGATTTGCACCAAGAGATAGAATGCTATCGCCCAGGCCGCTACGCTTTGCGACGCCCCGAACCGGGAGCGGTGGCTCAGGGCATCAACTGATGTCACTGCAGTGCCTCTGACTGGGAGGTCCTACGTGCGAGTCTCGACGGTGGCAGGATTTTCGACACCAGCTTTTCAGGTAGGTCGAATTCACTCGCTTTCTGAAGGAGAATTCTGGCCGCCGGCTTCTCTGTTCGGTATTTTTCCGTGGATTCTCCGATCAACACAATGCGAATGCAGGAGCAGAACCCTAAAAAACGGGCCACGGTTCGCGCGCGATCCTTCCTTCCTCTTCCTCGCCCTATCCTCACCCATTACACACACGCTTACACTGACATGCACTTCACTACCTCACCTTCCGGGAGACCGGTTGGGGACTTAGAACTTGTCCCGGCTGGGGCGGTGCCGCGATGGTGGAAGACACCTGGTTGGGGAAAACCTCACTGATCGACAGTAGGTCGGCGCCGGATCTCGCCGTCCAGTTGGGGAAGATCACTGCCACATCGCGATGAAAAATATGCACTACACTAACGGGACTAACGATCTCGGTTGTTGACGGAATCACTAACAACCAATCAATCGGGTCGCGCCGACATCAAGAGGGAGCGAGAGGATGGGTGGGTGGATTGGTTGAGTGAGTGAACGGTGGCGAAGACGGAGCGAAGGGCGTTGCATTAAGCGAGGGGAGGGGGATCGGTGGACCCAGCGTGTGATACGACCGATGGCGAGGGGGAAAACATGGGAACCAGGAGGTGAGAGCGGTGGCTAGAGGGCTGGGGAGGGGTCGCAAAGATTGTTTTTCAGCGAGGGTGTGTGTGTGGGGGGAGCGAAGGAAGCGAAGATAAGAGCGAAGGGGTGGCTGGGAAAGGGCGAGAGGGACGGGAAGGACGTGGGGAGCAGGACAAGGCGAGGAGCCGGGGAAGAGCGTCAGAGGATGGAGGAGAGGAGATGGTGGTTGAGAGAAAGGCAGCGAAGACGGATGGGTGTTGTGCCACTGCTTGGGAGGGCGGATGGGCGATCACAGAGCGTCCGCAGATGAGGGCGAGGGGGGAAGGCGAGGAAAGCGACGAAGCGGTGGAGGTGAGAGAGGCAAAACGATGAAGACCTTGCGATCGCGGTAGGTGATTCGGTTGGGGGTGTGAGGGCGAAGGTACGATATGGAGGGGTCGGGGATGGACGAGGGTTTGGGAAAAAGCGAGTGCTGTTGGAAAGGGCGAGGGATGACGGTAATGGGCGAGAGGGGAGGGGGAAGAACTCGGGGCTGGGGAAGGTCGAGGGGGAGGGGAAAAGGGCGAGAGGGGGCGGGGAAGAGCGAGGGGGAGCGGAGAATGGAGAGGCTGTTCGAGTGGTTGTGCGAGGGGGAGGGGCGGGGCTGCTCGCCAGCTGACAGGTGACCGCACGCGGCGAGGCGCCGCCCTGGCATTACGTTCGCCTTGTTCTCGCAACGGGCAGCGGCCATTCGATGCGCTGGCCACTCCGGCGGGCTCCGCCTCGTTAGGCGTGCTCGGCCGCGTCGGGGAATTGGTAAGGGGATGCTGGGAGACGTCCCCCCAAAACATTTCATGTCTAATTATTTTTCGTTTCCATGGACACAATTAATATCATTGCCTCAATTATATTTTCCACGTTTTGAATTGTTCAATTCCAGGAATCCAACTGAAGGAAATTTGATGACAAAACGTTGCCCACACTATTCTGGATTTTCCTTCATACTGTGTTCTAAAGACATAAGTGACCTACAATTCACTCGTCAGTTCTTCTACACATTCCATCCTGGAAATTTGAATGCCCCCCTCCGAAGAGAATTGCGAATTCGCTACTTCATCCGTGACCTGCGCGAAAAAACTTCCATTTTCCTGCATTCCCTTCGAGATCCCACTCATATTCGTAATTACTCCAGTATATCATAAACACATATGTCCACAAACATTTAGAATCTGTAGTCTGCTTAATAAAGAACGAGATTTCTAATTGAGATGAATCCAGATGGAGAAAATCGTGTGGTGACGCGAATGTACCCACATCAAAGATCTCGCAGGAAACGCCGCTGCATCCTCTCACCTATACTTTTTTAACGTGGCATCTCAAGGTTACGCGTTAAAGAGGAGGAGGGAAGAGAGACTCCAATGGGCAACGTCAGTACAGCTCTGACGTTTACGGCTCCCTATTGGATTTTGCCTTCCCTCTCCCTCTTTCGCGTGTGACCTTGAGATGCCACGTAAAATAAATCCAAGTATAACAAGGGTTGCTAGCCGTCCTCCATTTGGGAGGGCAGTCCTCCACTGACGTCAATTGTCCTCTCGTCCTTCTTTGTATTTTAAATGTTCTCCTTTTAGAAAAGTTTTAACATTTCTTGTCATTTATTTTACCAGATCACTAACATTCGATTCGTTGTATCGTTTGTTTAATGTAGATTAAAAAAACATGAATATCCATTTTTGAACGCTGACACGGCACATGCATTCTTGATAGTGTCTCTGTTTAGCAACTAAAATAAAAAAGAGACGTTCAGACCATCTTCATCAGCATTTTGTGAAAGAATCATTTCACTTGAATCGCAAATGGAGAGAAGAAAGAGAGCAGATGTCAGTCCAAGTTAAATATTTATAAAAAAGAAATGTGTTGATTTTTTTTTTGGCTTATCGAGTTACTTCCCTTTTTACACTTTCTTGGCAACCCTACACCTAACACACGTACCAAGATACAACAGATTCTCTGGAGGCATTGTGCGTCGTTATAAGACATAATAAATAAACTGAATGTGTGACTAATCTCCAATAGATTTCTAAATTTGCACACCAGAAAAAGTAATCGATTCACCGAAATTAAATGGCAAACTTAAAGAATGAAGATGATGATAATAAATAATGAATAATAAATAACAATAATAATAATAATAATAATAATAATAATAATAATAATAATAATAATAATAATAATAATAATAAATGGTAGTAGTAAGTATTTGTATGTTACTGTTCGTAATTCATAAGGTTATATCGCCGTTGTTTAGTAAAGGAAGTTAGTACGAATGCTCAAATAGTCCGAACTAAGATGACTGCAGCGTGAATATTTGTTTCAAACGGATCTCAGCCTATTGAAGTAGTGAGCTGCGGCGATCGCCAGCGTAGCGCCGCGAACAAGCACGACGCGCGGTCCGTCGCAGCTGCGCCTGCCCCTTCACGTGAGCTGCGGACGCATTAGCATGCCACACACAAGGTAATCGCTGCTTGCGCGCTCATTAATGGGCGCGTCTTAATCAGCGCCTACTAATTTGCAGGAGGTAGGCGGATATCGCCGCCAACACCAGGGGTGCCCAGTAAGACCGGGGGAAGTCACGTGATGTGTGTGTGACGTTTGCAGGGCTGCATTAACCCATAAGCGGTCTCAGGCCCTTGCTTAGGGCAACCGCAACAACTGCCGGTAATGTTTCCAACAAAATCAGTTCCAAAATAGTTTTAGTGATCGTGAAAGTAAGTTATTTATTTTGTCACCAATACTCTAGTAATAACTTCTTATAATATCACGCATGAAGGGAGACCAGTCGGGAGTTTAGAGCTTGTCCCAACAAGGGTGATACCCCGCTGTGGGAGATACCTGCCTAAGGAAAATCCCGCAAGCCGACATGTAGGTTGGTGGCACAACTCACCATCTAACGGGAGAACATCACTGCCACCACATGATAAAAACATGCACTACACGTACGGGACTATTAAGCACAGCAGACGACACGCCCGGAAACACGAAATAATCAATGAGTTGTAAGAAAAATGTGCGGGCCCTTGTGATATTCCAAAAGTCTCCTTAAGAGAAGAAAGGGGCTACTCCGTATCCATCCAGTCGCCCCATTGTACGAACCTCGTGAATTTGCGTTGTTCGCGTTTTGCACGTACCTGCCGCCACGTCTTTATTCGCAGCCTCGACTGGTTCTCCGCGTGATAAACAAAGGCCGCTCGTAAACGTCTCCATTTTGGCCTTTACGGCGTACTAATCGCCCCCTTGTTTTCTCCTATTTTTTCGTTTTCAACTCAGAAAAATTGCCGCCCCGGACATAGCGCCAGAGGTAGCAAGTGGGGGAACTAATTTTTCGTAGTATATTCTGCGTTTAGGCCTTGAATGACGTGCAAAGTTTGAATAAAACGAAAATTGATGGTTTTCGCCAGGTGAAAAGTTGAAGAGGCTATACGTCTTCGTTACGACTTGTTTATTGAAGTAAAACTGCAGAAGAAAATGAGAAATACTAGACAAGTTACATAAAAACTATGTGAAATATTTATTTTGGGGCATTTGCGAGAGGTGATTAATTTCTTGAGAGTTGCAGAAAGAATATTCGAGGTTAAGTTTTATGTTTTCTAGTGAGACATTTTTCTTCTGCATATGCGAGTATGTGATTAAATAACGTGTTACATGGTAGTATTGTTATGTTCTATGTGAAATATTGTAATAGAGGAAAGACGAAGTAGTAAAGAGTTAACTGAACATTGCAGGAAATCTATTTGAGGTGTATTTAAACAACCCATAAAAACCTGCTAGACAAGTGTATAGTATTTACATATGAAAACTCATGAGCGTCATCAACTGGCTCTACAATACTTCAGAAAAGTGACGTGGTCATATTTTTAGAACATTGTTAGAGAAAACAATTATAAAAGGAATGCAGATATCATCACATAGTGTACATTATCTCGATATATATAATACACCATGGAACGATAATGATCTTTTGTAAGACATTATCGACACAGAACCTCGTATGTGTGCCACTGATGCACAGAGAAAATCCCCATTCCCAGTGTGTATGAAAGATATTTCAGACGAAAAAATTAGAAGTAGGCAAATTGTGATACAAGAAACACGACAGGTAAATGTAAAGTCGACAACCCACTTAAAGCAGCAACAAATATTACTCTCGTACACAGGTAAGCAGGATATGTTACAGGCCCGTAAAACTAGTCCTAAAGTACGTATTTCAACTTCCCAATATCATCCGCTAGAGGAGTTTGCCGTAAGGTTCTAGTGAGTATTCGTACCTCCTTCAAAACAAAAGAAAAATTAATTTACTAATTTTCATTTTCTTCCAAACATATGGGGGGAAATTTAGGGAACATGTATGGCTACATGTGGGGGAACATGCATGAATCATGAAGGTAAATTGCCCGGATCGTGCGGAAAATATGAAGAACGTGGGGGGTGACGGGGAGAACGTGTGGTCAATAGGTAGGGCCAAGGATAGTTTCTTCAGACATTTACTTCAAAATCAGACCCTTTTAAACCTTCTTTTTAAATTCTTGGGGTTTTAGCTCTTCTGGGTACCAAATTCGCAGAAGCACAAATGGTCAGTGTAGCTGAAGTGGCTCAGGGAATCAACTGATCTCATTGCAGTGACTCTGGCTCGGAGGTCCTTGGGTTCCAGTCCCGACGTTGGCGGGATTTTCGACACTAGATAGCTAGGCCGAATTCAGTCGCTGCATGGAGGAGAATTCAAGAAGCCCGCTGCTCTGATCGGGGGTTTGCGGCGTTTTCTCCGATTAATACCAGGCAGTACTTTAACAAACGGGCCACGGATCGCGCTATCTTTTCTTCCTCTTGCTTGTCCTATCATCAGCCTCTAATTTCACTTACATGCACGACACTACCACACATGGGAGCTTAAAAGTAGTCCAGGCTGGGCCGTGACACGCTGGTGGGAGATACCTGAATGGGGAAACCCTTGCAAGCCGACGTTTAGGTCGGCGCCGAGTCTCAATATCCGGTGGGAGAAGAACTCCACTGCATACTGTGATAAATCGCACTATACTTATGGGGCTATTGACTATAGCAGTTGACGCGCCTGGAAACACGAAACAATCAATAAATCAAACGAAAGGTCAGAAATGAGCAATACCTCGAAATCAATCCAAACATATATATTTGATATTCTGTTCAATTTAATGTCATGAGACCATATCAAATAATGTACATAATTCATTAAAATTAAATCATGAAAATGTAAACCTAAATCAGGAGAGTAAACATTGTATAGTAAACAAACTTGAAAGAATAATACCAAACATAGCCTTGCTAACACCTAGGTATTACTTGTATGCGATTTCGGTGATTTGCGAAAATAACCAAGCATTATGTAGTGGTTTATGATATAATTGTACGAAATAATGTGTACATAAAACTTGCCTTACTCTTGACATCAGTCAAACCACGAAATCACCTCATGCTTGAACATCAGGAAAACTGACATTCGGTGGTTTGCGAAATACCATACGCTAATGGAATTAGGAAAAAAATACTACTCCCAATTTATTTATTATACATCATATGTTTCATATGGAATAGTGTCTGTTTCTGATAAAATACACTCGTTTTGTAAACGAAATTTTACTTTTATTATTTATGCACTTACTACACTTGCACGTACATCGCTTACAAATATTCTGTTATTACTGTGTCGACATACTCCGATTCTCGCATTTTACAATTGCAGTATCCATGGTTGTGAGATTATTGATTTCTATAAGCAAGAAAGGGAAAATTTCTTAAGGAATAAAGGTGCGATTTCTTTAGTGGATCTTTCTTGACCTATGTTCCTGTCCGAACGTTGAGGAATTTGCGACACCGACCGACCGACGAAGGAGCTGATTGGTATGGCCTTGATAAGAATCCTCGGGGTCCAGCCACCCCAATCGGTAGTCTCAGCTATTTTGGCGGTGAATGGCGAAGCAGTGCCTTAGACCACGATCCGTGGTTGATCTTTTCTTCATGTCATGTCATTCCCCTTTCCATCCTGCGGGCGAGCGAAGGATGTGTGGTCGTGGGAATAGATGTGGTCGCGAAAGAGGGAGAAAGAGAGAACATGGAGACGATGGAAATGGACCTGAAGGAAGTGAAACGGCGAGGTGGAGGAGGAGGTGGAAAGCGTGGATGCGGAGGAGGAGGACGTACAGGATATGAACGACAGGGAGGAGGCGAACGGGAACGTGGAATGGGTGGGGAGCGTGAAATAGGTATGGAGATAGACGTAGAGTAGTAGAACTTGAGAGAGGAGGAGGGGGCGTGGAGGAGTGGAATGTGGAACAGGGAGAGAGGGACGTGGAGCAGTGGAACGTGAAAGAGGAAGAGAGGGACGTGGAAGAGTGAACTTGAAGGAGGAAGAGAGGGACGTGAAGGAGTGGAACGTGGAAGCGGAAGAAAGGGACGTGGGCGTTGTGGAGGCAGTGGAAGAGATGGACGTCGAGGATAAGCACAAGGCGGAGGAGGTGGACGTGGAGAAGTGTGGAACGTGAACGTAAGGGAGGAGGTGAAAGAGAATGCGGGGGTGCGAGAAACGGAAATGCAGTACAAGACCCGGAGGCTTGCCGGAAGAGCCGGCTCCCTGGCCTGCGTCGGGTTGTCGCTGGGCGAAAGGTGCCTCTGGGAGACGCCGCCTCGCCGCCGCCGCCGCCTAGAAAGGAGGCGGCCGTGGCCCGCTTAAACGCCTGCCTCCGCCCGCTCGCCCACTCGCTGGTCGCCCGCCCGCTGCACGCCCACCCTCGCGCGGAAGCCGGAGCCGCCGCCCACGCCTTTCGACCGGCGGCGACAAATTATTTTCTTTTTTTACAGATTAATAATACATTCCGAAATTGTAACTTGTTTCCATACATCAAGGCCTGAATCACACTAATGTATGTGTTGAAACTTCAACTATGTTTTTAAATATATTTGTTTACATTTTGTTACCATTAAACAAAATTTGAAGATTTTATAAATTAAAAAATGATTTGCACATCAACTATTTTGTATCCTTTGGATTACATTTCATGTTAATGAAAAGATTATTCTTTGCTCATCATTTCACAAATATAGCTTTACTGGATTAAAGGAATTTAAATCGGAGAGATTCAAAATTATGAAATTAGTGGTCAGTGAGTTTCGAAACGTCTGCGACCACAAACTATAGAATATTTACATACAGATCCCAATTTCAAAGCTTCTTCCGGTTACCTTGTGAAGGAGAAACCACGCCTCTTCAACATCTTTTTACGACGTAGCATAAAATTGGCTTGAGGGCAGATGTTTTGCTGTTTTGAGTCGAGGTTCTGCCGACTCGCCTAAAACTGAACACTGACCAATGACAATGCATATCCATGAAAGATAATGGAAATGAATCGCGCAAAATACAGGATGTTCCGGGAGAAAACATCTAAAATAAGCTCTTCAGACAATTTTAAGCATGTTTTGTTTGATAAATTCCTTGAATTATTTGAATGACTGAACCGCAATAAGCACTCAAAATTTGTTTTGAAAAAACACTTTCTACACAAAAATTTTCATTTTAGAAACATATAAACACTCCAGAAACTTGTAAATTGTTTATTATGTGCAAGAGAAATGAATATATTTGTTCACAAGGAAAAATTAACCCAGAAATAAAAAAGCAGTCGAATTGTGTAAATTTGGTGCATTTTTATAAGTGTTAATTTTTGTGGAAGAGGTCTTGGTGCATGAAGGAATTCTGTTGACATTATAATCCATTTGAATATCCTCATAATTGCAATAGCTGCAGCTATTTGGTTTGCTAAAATAGTTTGATTCAAAAATGAATCTCACATACCAGTATTTCCTTACAAAGGATGATTCATTGCAGGTCAAAAAACTTGCCTATCGTCTTCTCAATTATATGAACAAATGTTCCACATGACATTTCGTCGAGAATAGCTTCGTTTCTGCCCAGCAGCATTTTGACGATATCTATTCATGTATAGTGGCCAGAAGGTACTGATTATGAGATAGTGAGTCGAAGCTCTGAAGTTCGAAGCTCGAAATCGAAGCTCTACGATGCCGAAGAAAAAATATTCTTTTTTGTATAGAAATGAAGAGAAACGCAAATTTATGAATTGCCGGGATGGGGTGACAATTACGAGATCTGTATCACGCACGGTCCTACAATGACTTCCGCTTTTAGATTGTCGGAACTTTCACCGGCCAGTCGGCCGTCAGAGTTGCAGTGCACTCGCTGTTCACTAATAACGCTAATGATCCCCGCAGTCTAAAGCAGTACTTTGAATCTTCGAAATATGCATAAGTTGGGGTGGTGTACATGCTGCGACAAAATCGAAAAATTCCAAAAATAGATACACTTTCTGGGTGAATCTACGATTCTGAGTCAAAAACTGTACAATAAGTATTTATTGCTAATATTATGAGAGGCACGTTGGTGTTTTTTCATCTGAAATAGCTTACTCTGTATTTCGTCCAGCTCTCTATGTAAGTTTCTGTGACTGTTACAGCTCTTGAAAGTGCACAGGTAGTTACCATCATCGACAAAATTTTGTGAGCCTATGGAAAGGAGGATTACCCGTATTGTCAAAGAGAAAGAGAGATTTGACGAGTTATTCGAAAGCGCCTCTATCAAGTTACGCAAGCACACACTTTCCCACTTGTCTCGAGCTGTCAGCGAGGGAATTGAATTACTCGTTACAGCTCGGGAACAAATCAGGAAAGTTTTCCTTGTTCTTTTTGTTCGCGTCCGCCGTCCTTGGACGCAGTTTGCGCATCGTTAAACATAGCACGTGGCCATTTTTGCCTTATTATGTGTCCGAGAACTGCCATCCCGTGTTTACGATGCACCATTAACCTGATGCGCTCTGCGCATGCGTAGAGAACTCATTTCGTCGATGGAACTTGGAAGGGTGCGGGCAGACACGGAATTACGTTGGAACGTAAGACGCATTACTTATTTTCAAAAATGTTTTCTTGTGTGATAATAGCGAAAATAAATATGGTTCGCGTATGACTATCGCTCTAGTGTGTATGAAACGATGACAACAACGCCTAAGGCAAAGAAAATTATACTATATGCTGACTTCCCTGCATGTAACTGTTCTGCAGAGTAATCAATCCATTGCATAAGAAGAAATAAAGACAAAAAAATTGACGATGACGAGGGCGACGAAATACTTGTTCCCACTGTTCTGATTGCCTTTTCCTGGAGTTGTGCTTGTGAACTAATATTTGTTTGAAAATGATAGAAAGAAATTTTCTATTTATTTCCAGCACGTCGTAAAGTTTGTCGACGTCTTGTTCCAAAATAATTCTTACGATTGTCGAATCTTCCAGGGAGACCACGATCAGGTTTGATTTGATTCATGACTGAGAGATATGATATTTCCAAATTTTGTCTGTTTAGCATTTTGTTTGTTATAATTGGGATTCTCAGTTTTGATGTCACAGCTGCTTTAGTACATTTTCTAAAAGACAGCTAGCTAAGACATTCAGTTTCATCCTGTGACGAAAAATGAGTGTGATTATCAAAATCAAAACGGCACATGTTTTCGGGGTTACAATTTTGGCTATGTAATGTTTGGGAATTTAATGGCAATGTATACTGTAAATTTGAAACATCTTTAAGGAAGAATGGTAAATTATATAATGTGACGATGATATTCAAATATGTTTTTCAACGTTCAATTGCTTATAAAAATTAAACGAATCAAACTCTTCAAAAAATTTTAAATAAGAAGCCACGAACGATAAGAATGCTAAAGTAAATAAAACTGCTAAATGAGAAAGTACAACTCGTTTTTATATTTTGACGGTTCTTTATAATTGTTAACTGGTTTGCTGAAGTCTAAATCTCTATCGAACCAATTCAGTTAAAAAAAACACTTTAGATAAGTAGCATCAACTGCACAAAACACAAAAACTCTTATTGAGAGAAAATACAGGGCTGTTGATCGTCTTTCTGTTTCAGCCTCTTAAGCTTACGAAAAAGGATAGAAAATTTGCAAAAAAAGTATTTGAAAATCCGTACTTTTGAATTAGTGACATTTTGTACACTCCCCTCCCCTCCAGTCCTCCAAATCCCCGGATGAACTCAAATACAAAGGTGGTCCCTCAACTGTTCATTCTTAGCTCCGGTGCAAACTTCGGCAAATCTCCCATCTGCCCATCCAAAATATAAGTTCGCCTTTAAAGGGGAGTTCCCACAACTACGGCGAAGCAAGGGAGGGATGATGAAAAATGAACAATTCCCCAATATGTGTGAGCTAATTGTTACATTATTATCTTCAAACTGGAAATGAATATTAAAATAATTTTTCTTTTAAACGCAGCATGTAATTGAATGAGGTTGAAATTTCTCACAATTTTTAAAGAAGTCACCTTTATGTAAATCAGGAGAGGGAGGATACAAAATGGAACGTTCATCTTTAGGGTTCTTTCTAGTAATGTTACAAGTTGCTACCAAGGTGGTAAACAAGCTTCATCGTGGGAGCTTCATGTTTTGTGTGTGTCCCCTTGGCGTGGCCTCTGCTTGAGAGGACTGGGAGGGCGAGTCGTCTTGAGCGCAGCCCTGGACGCGTGGCGCGTGGCGCACAGACCGGGTCGTGGCGCCTGACGTGGTCGGGTGGCCTGTGGCGCGAGTCGTGACGCCACAGCGAGGATCAGGCTCCCGGATCCCTCGTCACTGGGGGTTCTCACGCCACCTCCTCCCCCTCCCCCGCCGCTTTCCGCTCTGCGCGCGCCTCTCGCCTTAGTCATAGAGAACGGCCTAGATCAATGCCGCTAACTCCAGCGACTCGGACAGGAAGGTCCTAGGGTTCGAGTCCCGACCGTGGTCAATTGTCGATACTGGCAGTTTAGCTAGTAGGTCGAATTCAGCCGCTTTGTGGAGGTCAATTCTACCGGCCGGCTGCTCTGGTCGGTAGTTTTAGGCGGTTTCTTCTGTCAATTCAAGGCGAAGCAGAAAACTAACAAGCGAGTCAAGCACCTTCCTCTTCCTTGTGCTTACCTCTCCCTTCATACCCCTTTACTCACTCCTACACTTTCATACACCACCCTAACTCTCATGTCCGGAGACCGTCAAGAGTTTAGAGCTTGCTGCAGGACGGTGCCCTGCTGGGGAGAGACACCTGGATACGGATCCCACGCAATCCGAAGTACAGGTCGGCGCCGAATCTCACCAGCCGGCTGAGAGGTATCACCGCCACCTTCCGGAATAAAACATTCACTACACTAACGTCAATTATCTTAGAAGTTGACGTGCCCGCAAACATCAATTAAGGCCCACAACAAACACGCCTACACGGAATTAAACGATTTAGATTCTTCATGATGACTACATGATTCAATTTTTTGTGTTTTCTAATAAACACAAAATTAATAACGTAGAAGTTTGGATTATTCCTCGCAATCATTATTCAGCAAGTGATAAATGAATACAAATTTCAGACCATTTATTAATTCTTTTGTTTCGTATGATACGAATGAATTAACCATCTAAAAGTTCTCTGCTGCTAATATTACAAACCATTGAGAAGCCGTTACTAAACGTGCTCACCTAGTGCTCTTAGAAACCTATGTAATGTTAATTCTCTATTTTTGATTTAAGAAAAATCATTCCACACTTCGTCAACGTAATAAATGATTTAGAGAAGAAAAGGTATTTGGGAAATGCTGCACGTCAAAGTGTTACTTCAGTAGACAGCCCTATTAATCTTCTGCGCATGCGCAGTTCGACTTTCGCATCATTGCAATTGCGAATGCGCAGAAGAATGTGATTGCATTCCATTGTCGCATGCCATGCCTTACAAAAACTTTCTATTGTTCAAGCTCATTACTGAATATAGAACAAGCCTCTGACAATGACTGACATTCGATATAAAAGGGAAAAATACCTTGTTTCCCTTTGTATTCCTAAAAAAATACATTTCCAATAGTTGTTTGCAGATGAATTTCAAAATTAACTATCTCCGCGTGATAAAGTTAATTTGGTGATACCGCCAGGGAGCGCCCTTCGACCCATCTTCAACCTGCATTATACATCAGATCCTTCGACCACAGAGTCTTCCGTTATCGCAACGTATATACTGGGAGCGGGGGCTCAGTGCATCAACTGATGTCACTGCAATGCCTCTGACCGGGAGGTCCTAGGTTCGAGTCCCGACGTCGGCAGATTTTCAACACTAGCTTTTCAGCTAGGTTGAATACAGTCGTTATCTGGAGGATAATTCTAGTGGCCGGCTGCTCTGATCGGTAGTTTTCTGTGGTTTCTTCGATCAACACCAGACGAATGCCGCAGCAGTAACCTAACAAACGGGCCACGGACCGCGCGCGATCTGTCCTTCCTCTTCCTTGTCATATCCTCTCCCCTTGCACACACACTTACACTAACATGCAATACACTACCACATATTCCGGGAGACTGGTCGGGGGCTTAGAGCTTGTCCCGGCTGGGGCGGTGCCCCGCTGGTGGGAGAGTCCTGGTTAGGGGAAACCCCACTAGCCGACGGTAGGTCGGCGCCGGATCTCGTCATCCAGCGGGAGAAGATCACCGTCATCTCCCGAGAAAAATCATGCACTACACTAACTGGACTAATGACCAAAGCAGTTGACGCGCCCGGAAACTCGAAAAAATCAATCAATCAATCCCTTTTTTAAGGGAATCGAAAGAAACGTTTTAAAATAAAGGATTTCGCCAGATCTCGCCATCCAGTGGGGGAAGATCACCACCACCTCTCGATGAAAAACATGCACTACACTTACGGGACCAATTACCTCATTAGTTGACGCGCCCGGAATCACTATCAATCAATCAGCAACGTATATAAATGCCATGAATACATAACTATAAATGACATGAGGAGACACTCTCTTTCGTATTTCCAAGGAAAACGCAGAAACTGCAACTTCAAGATTATCTGAATAAAATAAATAGACGAAACGTTGCCACGTAATTAATAGACATAAAAATAAATATCACTAGCTTAACGCCCAAAAGTTACAATTACATCGCCCAAAAGTTAGAGGTATAGAAATTTTACGACAGAAATGTATTACACGGGCACTATTAACAAAATCGAACATCCACCAACATTTTTTTTCATGTCGTTCAGTCGTTCTTTGAGAATAAGACCAATTAAATGATGTAAGTTTACAAATGTTGGAACAATCCAATCACTGTTTCCTGTGAACACAAATTGAAACATGTACCTCAAAATGTAATTGAAATGTTTTATGTTAATCAAAACATGAACATGTATGTTGTTGTGTAGGAAATCCGGCTACTGTTAAAAAATCGTAAAATTCATCGCGTATAATTGTTATCACTGATTTTTTTCTAAAGGGAGACATGTTTCGTGCGACTACATGACATTCCGTTTTGACATCAGTAATCTTTCTATTTAAAACACTCGCTGTCTTCGTTTCGTCAACTATAACCTCGCACTCACTCAGAATTGCTCACGCTACACCAAGACCTTATTAAAGAAGTCTTGATACAACCAAACGTTATAATGAGGAAATAGGGTACATTATATTAATTTTGAAATTTAAATAAAATTCCATGTTTATTCTATAAGACTGGTTACTAAAAGGAAGAGATAACACATCTGGAGGTCACTACTTTTATTTCAAAACAAAAATCATAAAATTAGGGTGTGAAGAAACTTCAAATTTCTTTCTAAAGGAAAACACTTAGTGTTTTAAATATATTGATGCTCCTTTCTGATAGGAAAGCATATTGTTCTGTCTCTTGAAGACTTCGATTCTTGAAAACGTGTTGTTCTTGGAAACGTGAAAATGTGTTGGCGGCGGCGATGGTGTAACGGTTAGCGTCTCGGGCTGTTATACCGAAGCTGCTATATCTGTTATATCGAAGCCGTGGATTTTTAAGGGCGAAAAGATCCTTCGTACGCCTTCCTTCGGAGGGGAAGTAAAGCCGGCTGTCCCATGTTAGTACATTTACTGCATGTAAAAGATCCTCAAGCCTAAATGAAGCCTCTGAGCTAAATTCAAATTACCTTTTTCGTCGCCTAGGTAATACCTTCTTTTTCCCCTAGTAGGTGAAAGGAGTGTAACGAAATTTGCGTGGTCAGACGGAAGAGCAGGCCTCATGGCCTGAGTCTCGCCACGTAAAATAAGGCATTCATTCATTCATTCATAATAGTATTCAAAACAATCAGTAAACCCATTTGGACATCCAAGTGTGGAGGTCAGCAAAAAATCTCAAATATTGAGATAGTACTAATATATCAAGAAGCAAAACCATTCAGTTAAAAGTTAAAGCACCATGGAACGACAAGAAAGAAACATCACACGCCGATTAGTAAACTATTTCAGTAAGAGAAACAACAGCGGTAAGCACACAAGATCATTAGAAACTTGAAAACTACACAAATCATCTTGCAAGTAACATATGAGAAACAGTTATCCAAGTATTAAGACGACTAAAAAAAATAACTTTTGATTTATGTTTTAAAATTAATGTTTTCTTAAATTTGTATTATCAATTTTCTCAAATCTGTAAAAATACGTGACATAAATGGTGGGTAATAGGGTGGATAATAATCTCTTTCCACTAATGTGAACTGACACTTCATACAGTTTCACTCAGTCGTACAATTGAAAACGTGCATGTAAGCAGTAATGAAAATATAGTCTCGTAATGTCAGCAAGCAACTCGAATAAAATACTGTGAAAAGATTAATACTATTTCCGTGGTTTTATTGGTATTTAATATAATAAATTTCATGAAAGACAGGCAGTTAATGAGGTAATTGTGACGAAAAAAATATGTAAATTAATAGTGTTACGTAGACTGAATTTATACAAAGAGGTTTAAAGGCTGAATTGTACATTAATACAGCAAATATTCAATATGGAGTTCTGCTTGAGCAATGACATTTCATTTGTAGCAAACATTGCAATTGTTCCATCCGCGAATTCTCTGTTTACTACAAACGGAAGGCGTTATTTTATATTTGATCTCGCTCAACGATTAGAAAGTTGTTGTTAGATATTAAAAGCGTACTCTTGGTGGAGTTTCCCAGGTTTCTTATCATATTTGTAGTAATTGATGGCGCAGTCGACATCGCTTTTTCCATTATCACACGGAGAATTATTATTCAACTGAATGCTTAGAATTGCGTCTGTGAATTTGAATGTTTGTGTTTTGTGATGTCTTCCTTTTACACTATTCCACGAATTTGATTTGGTAAACACGGTAAACAACGTAGCTAAGAGATATCTCATTTTATCTAAAACACTGTCGTTTTCATGACAAGAGCAGATGTTATATGAAGTCGTTATCTTTCGAACCGTTTTCTTGAGTAACACAACTCTTAAAGTATGTGGACTCTCGAAATTTGCAAGTAGCGAACACTTGTTGATATTCTTTTTCTTAATATGTTCTTAGCATTCAATTTTCCATGAGTATGCTACGAAAAGAAAATAGAGAAGTGTCTAGAAAAAAATGGTTTTGAATGTAGCTTGGATGAAGCCGTGTTTTTGCCTTTATCAAGACTAGGAGGCAGATTTTGATGACCTAAAACTCTGCCAAAAATGATCAATAAAATGCTCTTAAAATGTTTTAAAAATGCCCTAAAAACAAAGAAAAATGACGTAAAAAAATGATCAAAACCACTTTAGATGAACAACTCAAGCTATTGGATATATTACGGATGTAATTGACGCTTCTGCCTTTTGTTTAAGTAAATTCATCTTGTAAACTTTTGGTTTGGACTGCTCTTTACAAGATAATCTTTCTTTATATGTCGCGAAATTGGCGAAACTGGCAATGGCGCAGATAGGCGTCACACGAACCTTCGATTACATAGTACTCACGACGATTGACATTACAATATATGAGCGAAGAAATCGAATATACTACTCAGGAAATTTGTGGAAAATATTTGTTGCATATCGTAAATATTATTTGAATCAAGTACCAATAAAACGACACTAAAATTGATTAAATCAGTGAAAATGCATTAAAAATGACGGAAAAGGTTAAAAAATGACATCGTGTATCCCGACGATGGGATTTCCCATGAAGACAGTCATGACACCGACCAAAATGGTTGGTGATTCGTTTGAGAAGCATTTTAGATCATTCCAACTCATTTGCGTACGTAGTCAATATCAATGAACCGTTAGAGCATGATTTGGAATATACCGAACAACCCATTCATTTACAAGACCATCCATACGTAACAATCACGCCTTTGTCAGTCTTCATTGTTACACTCTTTTCCGAGGGTTCCACTGACTGGGCGAGGCCATGCACTATCGAATGTCCACAAATCGCCGTGCTCGAGATCGCACATGATATTATATATGAAATACATGTCTTTTAGCACTACTTATATCTTAGCACCTATCAGTGCCTACTGACCTCTCTCCGTCAGTTTTCTTCACGTGCAGCCACCGTGATATCTACACAAGTCTCTCCATCTACCGATGTGCCTCGTGAGCCCGTAATGGCATGTAATTTATTGCATAAGCGAAGCTCACATTCTCATTACGTTTATACCTCGGTATGCAATCCAATAAAATTTAAAATGAATAGAAATAAAATAAATAAAGGAATAATAAAAATAAATTAAATAAATAATTTGAAATTAATAAAAAATAATTAATGAAATAGTACAAAATAAATAAATAAAAATAAAATAAATCGAACGAACTCTTTCCCATTCCTTGTTAAAAAAGAGAGAAGCGGGCGCCGTATTCGCCTGTCGGCTCCTGCAAGCGACTGGCGAATCCTGTTAGAAGTGGCGGGGATCCAGCTGCTTCCCAATCAACGCTGTGGAGACGTGGGCGGGTTTGGAGGCGGGGGCGGGCGCGAGGGCGTTTGGCGAAGCCCCGGCGGGGGCGGCTCTTGCGTCAGCAGCGCCTCTGCGGGGTTTCCTGGAACCCCTCCACCAGCCGCCCACGCCACATGACCCGGTTCGCTTTGCTCCAATTTCTTCTAAATTGATTTCGTCCATTTCTGTCTTATCCCTTTCTATATTCCAACTAAGTCAGTTGTAAATTTTCATTTATCCGTACCAAGAAATTCGAAAGTGGCTAAAATCAAAGGTAGTTAAGTTAACAGAAATATATACAGGACATGTGGTAAAATTCTGGTTTCAAAATGAAGATTAAATCTGGCCCATCTTTTTTAAGCACATCTCACCTTCAGTATTGGGTCTAAGGATATCAAATATATTATTAAAATATTCATCAAATCAATCTTGTCGGTGGCTGTCTGATCTACTGTATACGAAACTAGTTTATTGCTTCAAACTAAGAATTGATGCGTTAAAATTGTTTCATTTAGTGTTCATTACAGGGAAATAAAAGCCGATTTCGAAATTTAGCGGGTGAAGTGCAGATTATCCAATACGAGGTGATTGGAGTGAATAATTTGTTACGGTGTTTTTTTTAAATTTTCAATTTATTGCAGAATGTAGAAATTATACATCGATCAGACATACAGCTTCTCAGTAGCTAAGAACGAGAATTTGCAGACGAAAATGTTGCGAATGGGGGGGCTATAGTAACCTCCGTTTAAATATTAGAATTAACCAATGCGGATATTAGTGTGGGAGAGTGCATATTGTTGACTGCTGATGGAAGGAGTTCTTATTTCATTTTCTAATATCTGCCGGATTACAGAGAAAGATGTGGAAAGGAGTCGTTTGCTCAGAACAAGTTCTAGAGGATGCTCTTTATCCAGATTGATAGACATTCGTCGGAAACTGTAAAGATTTTGGAAGAATGTATGAGAAAGTTTAGTGATATTTGATAGGATGGGTTCTATTGGTAGGTCTTTGTATTGCTTATGTAGCAAGGGTTAGATCATCACATTACATACCTCTTCTCAAACTTGAATATAAACCTGAGGCAAATGCAATTTCTATTCGAGCTCACATTGTGCTGAAATCCAATCCACTATACAAGAATTAAAAACGAATCCAATTCATGTATTTAGTGTGGGAGAGTGCATATTGAGTGCAATTCAAATGGTTTTCCGAAATAGAATAAACAGAGATGCATTAATAGGTTTCCTCATCCATTGTATTAGCTGTAATTAATTAGTTATAATTTGGTTTTACACCACCAACGCGTGTTACAAAGTTGTAACTGAACCATGTAATCTCGTAATAAACAATAAAAATGTATCAAGATGCGTTACCTGCAGTTCTGAGGACATTGTATTATAATGTTATGATGAATATGAGATATAATGTTATAAACAGGGATCATATTGCTGGTGGGAAGTTTCTTTAGCTAGTGAGAGAGAAGCCATGAAATTTCGAGTTCTACTGTTCAATCGTAAATTTCTACTTTTTTTATCATAAACATTTTCAGATTTTACAAAGTTCAGTTCGCACTATATTTGTGTCCTTGGATTAATATAAACTTAATGCTATTAACTTAAATCTAAAAATCACACTTACTGAGGAATCTTTTACGGGGAGACCTCAGGGAAGTTACATTTCGGAAAACGTAAAGAAGTTATAGAAGAGAAATCTATTTTAATACGGGTATCATGCGTGGTATTTCTGCCTAAGCGGATGGGACAAATTTGGTGATTTGAGGTAAGCTATAGTAAAACCGTGTGGAGTGATGTTATGATGTGGTTTTCTATAGTTTTGAGTTGGAATTGATTGTGCAGCTGTTGCTTGGAAATAAACCATAGTGAATTTGTAATTGTACGGAGAAACTGGTTTTGAACAATCTGTGGTTTTTACTTTCTCGCTACCGCTTACGCATTAGAGATAAATTAATGTAATGCGGGAAAAAGCAGATAATTTTCGGCAGAATAACTCTTATTGCCGAGGCCTGGTAACGAAAAAGTGGATAAATCCAATTGCTAAATTTACAAAAAAAAAATCCAATTGCTAAACTGTTTAGCCGATTTTCTCCAAAATTGACATTTCCTAACCGATCTGGTTGATTTTGTGGTCTCTTGAAATTGAAACCGATATTTAAATTTTGGAGGGTACTTTGCACGAAGCCCATGGAACATTTAAATTTTTAAAAAATGGCTCCAACGATTTTGATTAAACTTTGTTATTGGATAGTGTGAAGATCGTTTAAGAGAATGGTGCAGGTCTCATGTTCTTTGAAAGCCCTAAATTTTCTAAAATTGTAAAAGTTCAAACTTTTGTTTGGAGTCATCCTACAACTAAAACATTAAAGATAGAGAACAATGACATTCCACGCCACGAGATGGCAGCTGAATATCTGGGAATTACGTCTCATTTTTGGGGCATGATTTAGCTGTATGAAATTGGAGTTGATATTCGCTTGAGAATATTTAGTTTTCGCACCAAATTTTTGACGATTTGTAATGAGTTTTACAAAAAGTTATGATTGAGATGTGTTAATTCGGAGATAAATTGTGTTATAAATAGTATTGACCATTACTAGGGGTGAGAAAATATGTGCTGTTTTATCACCAATACACTTGTTTTTTTAACCTGGCTGATGACACTTCATCAGCTGTTACAGTGTCATCCAATTGAGAGTTAAAACATCATCGCGATGATGTCACTCTGGTGACGTTTAAGCTCCGATTGGACGAACTTGTAACAGCTCATCAGCTGTCTTCGGCCAGATTACAGAAACCCAAGTATAGTTTGTGTTCGATCTTGCGGAATTGATCCAAACTGGGCAAGCATATAATAAGAGTGGTCTAATTATGGTTTTAAATATAGTTAGACTGTGTAATATGGAAGTTTGGCAGGCCTCTTTGTTTCTACTAACACACCACCAAACCTAATCTTAATATTCTTTTGCTGACTTTTCGCTTCGCATTTCCGAGTTGGTGGCGAGACTCAGGCAGTTTATATAATAATCCGTTTATCGCGATTCATGCTGGTTTATCCAAACAGCGAATGATCCGTATTTCGGTCTTCAGCCGTGGAGTTCATGAGCGTAGGGTACAGTTAGAATTTTGTTCCGTAATATAACACATAAGACTTACATTTTATTTGTTGTTAATATTAACTATTGCGACCACTTATCATGATAATTTCGTGAACATGACAGCGGAATTTTCAAGGTTCTTTTCAATGACTTCTAATAAAATGTTTCTAATATATTACGCATCAGCGAGTTGCTTTCTTCGTAATCGCGCGCTGTACCCTTTTTGTAGGCAGTATTTTACAGGCACAATCTTAGAAGACATACTAGTTGTATGCGGTAGGTATGTTTCTATATCTCTAATACTTGGGAGATCTGTTTGTACTGTCTTGTGCATTATACAATGTTTGTTGTTTATGTTACACATTAAGTTGAATTAACGAACTCGTGGACAATTCTTCAACTTGTAATGAAAGAATGTAAGTGCATTTTGTCACATTACTCACTTCAGACGTTTCAATGAAGGGGAACTAATAAATTTAATTCGAGTATTCTACACGAAGGCAGTGAACGAAGCTTTTGATTGACAGTGAAGATTGATGTAACTTACCAGTCAGTAAGCACAAGAATGAATGGAGACCAAAATGTTTAATGTAATTAATTACATATTTTTGAATTTTGTCTTGTAGTATATTGAATTTTGTCTTGTACGTGTATTAAAATGTCATAAAATGAAAATGTTCTTCTCAAAACAATACTGACTGACATCAATTATACTGCTCAAACACAGTCTACGATCAGTACGTTATCTTCATTACATGACAAAAGATTAATAGTAGGTTCGAGGACTATCGGTTAAGTATAATTCTGTAATCAATGACACAAAGAGGTTTTGTTTTGTTATTCGCCAGTTTGATCTCGAGACTATAATTGAAACGTACAAGAGAACAGCATGAGCTTTGACCTCGATGGATAAGAGCAATGTGTGTGTCTGGAAGCCTGACAGAATTAATAGCCTGGGAGATTACTCGGCCCGCGAATAAGGCACGGCGCGCACTGACAGGCGCGGGGTCCGCGTGGCCGTGATGAAATAGTTACGAGGGCAGCTGGCGCAGCCTCCGATGAACGATGAGCTCTGCGATCTGCGAGATAACTGGATCACTCCTCTGATTTGCAGTGGCGGATTTTGGGTTGGGCCCGCGAAACTCGCTATGAATGTCGGATTCAGGGGACTCTAAAAGGTACTTACTTTAAAACAACGTAATTTAACGACGCAGGGAAACCTCGTTTGCAATACAGATAAACTTGTATTATTGGTTCAATTGCAAACTTGGATTTTAGAGGGGTGTTTCTTTATTAAGGGAATCCTTGTTTGTTTCTTTGTTCTATAGAAAATGGTATTCTATTACTAAACATCGGATATTTAGGAAAGTGCACATTTTATTCTAATCGACATATTTAAGGGATTTTAGTATACGAATTATGAAAAAGAAACATTTGAAGAAGTTTTATTTTGTGTTTTTGCCTTAATATGCCTTTTCAAGCACATACACTTACTATTTAAATGAGTTTTTATTAATTATGCATATATTCTTCTCTTGCTTAAAAGTAAATGTTTGAATCATTTTCAGATTGAGTTTTCTCAATATCTACCGACAGCGAACCTCCACTTTCTGGTGTAGACTAAATATGTCAGTGAATGTATGGCATTTTTCTGTATCTTAACAGTTCAAAAACTCGCTCTCCTCGCATTTCTTCAAAAAAGACTACGATTTTTCCTTGAGCGCTGGACATGAATTCCGGACGCAACCCAGTCGCGTTTTAGGGAGCAAGTCGATAACCCTGACTTTTGCCATTGATAATCTTCCGTACGAGATGCTCTTCGAACAAAGGAAGGTAAGGAAGGATCCATTATTTCAAAGAATCAAACTTGAGATCGCTTTCATATCCATCGTAACATAAGAGGAAGGGAAATCGAAATGGGCCGTGCAGCTGGGTGCCATGTTAGTGACCACGGAATATTGTTTTTATAGAATAACTATGTTTATATCCCCCCCCATTCCCTCGAGGTTAGATGCTCAGGCCCAAGGCGTGTGGCGCGAATGCCTTTTCTATAAATTACTAATTTTCATTTTAAGTACTGAAAGTTCTGTGTATTGTATTATTACAATTTTTATAAATGTGATCTCTTAAAAGAGATAAATTAAGATAATTGCTATTAAGTGGTTGGTCGATGTACGGGAAGAGGGTTAGTCTTCTAACAGGGGTACAATTTACATACAATATTATATGGGTTGCAGTTAGGGTTGCCAACGTTCCTTCATTTCGGAGGACAGTCCTTCATTGACATCAGTTGTCCTCTCGTCCTTCGTTGTACTTTAAATGTCCTCCTTTTAGTGAAATTTTAACATTTATCGTCATTTATTTTATCAAGTGACTAACATCTGCTACATTGTGTCTTTTATTGTTTAATTTGGAATAGAAAACATGAATATCCTTTTTCTGAACGCTGACACACACACACACACACACACACACACACACACACACACACATACATGACACACGCATGCATGTTAGTGTCTCTGTCTAGGGACTAAAATTAAAAACGCTCAGACCATCTTCATATGCAATTTGTGAACGAATCTTTTCACTTGAACCGTGTATGGACAGAAGAAAGATATAGAGCTGAATTATCTAAATATTTATAAAAAATTGTGTTGATACATTTTTTCTTATCGAGTGTCCTCCTTTTTCCACGAACATTGTTGGCAACCCTAATTGCAGTGTACGGTCCAAGAAACGTAGGTCATAGAGAGACGTGGTTCTTTAATAGGAATGGTGTTCCAAGAGAATTTTCTTCTAAAATCGCGTTTTGAGTGGGCGTGGGATACGAAAAATCTTTAGCAATCTCAGTGATGTGGATGCGAGCGAGCTTAATTTTCAATTATCAATTATATGTTTGAAACGAGAGTTCGTATTATGCATCATCTGAAGGTATAGAAACGTACTTAATTCCTCATCAATTGCTCCACCTGTACTCTCAATCTTAACAGAAACTATGATACGAGACTAAGTAAGAAAGAACAGAATTTTCAATCAAATTGAATTTTTATATTCATGTTGTCATAAAATTGACTAAAAATTGTTTCGTATTTTATTTTTTTCCAAAATTATAACGTATCTCTTATTGAAACTAGTAGTGCTACAACAGCACACATTTTTTGCATTATTTCTAAATTTGCAATTTTGGAAAGTGCAGATACTTCAACGGAAATGAGACCTGCGCCGTTCTTTTCAGTGTCCCTTGTTTCATCAGTGAGAAATTTTAAAGAAAAAATTTGTAGCGATTTCGGAGAAAATGATTTTTTTATAGTTTGCATTAATTTTAATCAGAAAATACGTAATTTATTTTCTAAAAAATCGTTAGTGACATTTTTTAAATACCTATTTCTTAGAACACAAAAATTACGCAAAAATCACAGTCTTTAAAATTGTAATTTGACAATGTTAACGAAAATGGGACTACACTGTTTTACCGTTCTTTGATACATAGGAACAACTTCTTCCATTGTTAAGATACAAACGTGCCGAGAATGTGCCTTAAAATTCTTAACTGGAATGCCGATTATGTTTATAAGTAAACCGGGAGCGGTAGCTCAGTGCATCAACTGATGTCACTGCAGCGCCTCTGACCGGGAGGTCCTAGGTTCGAGTCCTGACGGCGGCAGGATTTTCGACACTAGCTTTTCAGCTAGGTCGAATTCAGTCGGTGTCTGGACGAGAATTCTAGCGGCCGGCTGCTCTGATCGGTAGTTTTCCGTGGTTTCTCCGATCAACACCAGGCAAATGCCGGAGCAGTATCCTGTCAAACGGGCCACGGACCGCGCGCGATCTGTCCTTCCTCTTCCTTGTCCTTTTCTCTCCCCTTACACACACACACTTACACTAACATGCACTACACTACCACATTCCGGGAGACCGGTCAGGAGCTTAGAGCTTGTCCCGACTGGGGCGGTGCCACGTTGGTGGGAGAGTCCTGGTTAGGGGTAAACCCCACTAGCCGACGGTAGGTCGGCGCCGGATCTCGCCATCCAGCGGGGGAAGATCACCGCCATCTCCCGAAAAAAAAACATGCACTACACTAACGGGACTAATGACCTGAGCAATTGACGCGCCCGAAAACATGAAAAAATCAATCAATCAATTTATAGGTAAGGGAATTGGCGCATAATTTCTTGATTTACCTTCATACTTCTCCCTACACCCTCCCTCCCTTCCCCACATGCCTCTATCACATCAGCTTTTAAGAATTTGAGACATTAATGATATAATTCTAAAAGATGAATATAACGATTCTCCTTAAACGTAAATATTGAAAAGACTGATGTAAAATAGTTTCGAGGATTAATTCCAAACATTATGTAAAAAAAGTTTTAATGCTGTGAGGGCAGTTCGTTGACGTTAATTCAAAAAAAGTAAGAGACGTTTCAGAAATTGAAGTCGTCAAAATCTTTGAAAATTGCAACACTTGCACTATCTCGCGTATGAAATTGAGTCCGCTATCAATATTCTACGATGATAGAGATGCAGGCCAAAGACGCGATCCTCACACACAGAGATCTCAAATGGCTATCGAGCGTCTTGCTATGAATAATCGATTGGAAATCGATTCGTTCTAGTTATGGAGTCTCGATGACGTTCGGATGCTTGTAAACCTAACGGTCCGTCACAACGTGGTTGTTCGATCAATGTGATCTCGCACTGGAGAAAATAAGTGTTTCCTTAGTCAACACGATCGCAAATAGATATCTGAAAGTTTCATGTGATTTATTCGATGTGTTAAAGATTTCGAATGGTCATGTGGATCATGTGTTCGAACGATGTGTTTGGGTGGGATCGTCGCGTCGAACTATCATTACTGAACCTTATTTGCACCAAAGATAGACCAGTGTGATCCACACTTTTCAGCAGTGGATCTCACTGGTCTATCTTTCGGCTTACAGCCGAACTGAACCTCCTTAATTCAGAGCGCGACATGCAAATTACTAAAATACGAGTTGCATTGGAGTAGATTCGACCTACGTATCCATGACTACAATTCTGCCAGGGTCGTACTTCAATCCAACCTGGGCCTGACTCTAATCCGACATGGGCATGACTTATTTTAATCCATTTTGTGTCCAATATTCATCCGACCTGCACCCCTATTTCAGCCCGAACAGAGCCCCATTTTACTGCATGTGCCCAATATTAATCCGATCTATGCTCAATTTTAATGCGACCTTCGTTCAATTTCAATCCGGTCTGGGTCTTTTTTGTCCTGCACCCAATTTTAATCGGAGCTGGGCGCAAGTTTCATGAAATGTGCCCCCATTTTCGCTTGGTGTGAGCGCGGCCTGGCGCCCGTGGACGGAAGCCTTCGCGAGGAGGTGCGGCGCGGGGTGCGGCGGCCTGCAGCCACTGATCACCGCCGACTGCCCGCGCGGTCCAGCGCCCTAGGCCCGCGCGTTGCGCAACGGCAGGCAGGCGGGCAGCAGGCACGCGGTTATAAATTGCGCGTATTTTGTGGCGCGCAGTTGAGCCGGCGGCGGCGGCGGTAGCGGTGAAGGCGGTGGCGGTGATAGTGGCGGCGGGCGGCGGCGGCCGCGGAGGCAGTAGCAGCGGCGGCGGGGGTGGCGGCGACGAAGGCGGCGGCGGCGGACGCAGGGGCGGCGGTGGCGGGGGTGGCGGAGGCGAGGTTGGCGGAGGTGGCGGAGGCGGGGGTGGCGGAGGCGGAGGCGGCGGAGACGGAGGTGGCGGCGGTGGATGCAGCGGCGGCGGTGGCGGTGGCGACGGTGACGATGGCGGGGATTGTGGTGGCGGTGGCGATAGCGGTGACGGTGGCGGCGGCGGCGGCGGCAGTGGTGATGGAGGTGGCGGTGTTAGTGGCGGCGGCGGTGGTGGCGGTGGCGATTGCGGTGATGGTGGCAGCGGCGGAGGCGACGGCGGAGGCTGCAGCAGCGGCGGCGGGGGTGGCGGCGGTGGCGGGGGCGGCGACGGTGGATGCAGGGGCGGCGGCGACCTGTGGCGATGGCGGCCTGTGGCGATGGCGGTGATAGTGGAATTGGCGGCGGTGTCGGTGGTGATGGCTGTGGCGGCAGCGGAGGCAGCAGCAGCGGCGGTGGCGGCGGCGGGGGTGGCGGAGGCGGAGGCAGCGGAGACGGAGATGGTGGCGGAGGCGGAGGTGGCGGAGACGGAGGCGGGGGCGGAGGTGGAGGTGGCGGCGATGGATGCAGCGGCTGTGGCGATGGCGACGGCAGTGATAGTGGTAGCGGTGGTGTTAGCGGTGGCGGTGATGGTGGTGCCGGCGATGGCGGTAGCGGCGGTGGCGGCGGTGGCGGCGGTGGTAGCAGCGTGGCGCTGACCTCCTTACGTCGCGCACGTCCGCGCCCGGGGCGCGCCGGCGTGTGTGCCCGCCCGGCCGCCCGCCCGCCCCGCCTCGCCGCACCGCGCGCCGCGCCGGCTTTTCCCGCCCGGCCGACCAATGCGCCACGCGGGCGCGCCGCCCGGGCTCCGCCCAGTCCCCGCCAGCGCGCGCTTAATGAATGCGTAATTGGTTTTATTGCTCGGACTGTACGGTGGGTACTTGGAATGGGAGGGCTGCTGGTCCGAGGTCGTCTGTCTTCGGCTGAGTGTTCGCTTCATTGGCTCCCAGGAAGCAGTTCCGGTCTTTCTCTTTCTCTCATGTGCGTTCGCAGCCGTAAACAAGGGGAGGGCCAACTTCATTTCTGGGGCCTCCTTTTGTCAGTACTTTTCTTTATTTATAAATGACTTTTTACAAGTGGATAAATATAACTTAATACACGTGGAATGAAATTATATAACTTTCATTATTCAGTTCATAAATGCACAATTGATTTTTTGTTGAACCATTTATAGGTTTCTCAAATGTCGTGTAACAACTCCACAAATTGTTAATTTAAAAAATGTTAAAACCCAGGACGAATTAAATTTTCGGAAATAAAAAGTTTTATTATGAAGGGATGCAGGGTCACTTTCCAAATTTTCATTTGGGGGAGGCACAGTCCACAAGGTCTCTCTGTGCGTACGCCTGTGTTTGCTCTTCGGGCGTATTTGCAGCAGGCGTCAAGTTCTTCTTCCCTCTAGATCTGACTGAGATGATTCAAGGTATCAACTGATGTCACTGCAGTGCCTCTGACCGGGAGGTCCTAGGGTTCGAGTCCTGACGGTGGCACAATTTTCAAGACTTACTAGACAGGTAGCTTGAATTCTGCTGCCATCTGAAAGAGTGTGTTATTGACCGGCTGTTCTGATCGGTACTTTTCCGTGGTTTCTCTGTTCAGTACCAGTTGAATGCCAGAGCAATACCTTAACAACCCGGCCACATAGCGCGCGATCTTTCCTTCCACTTCATTACTACATACGTCGTGAGACGAGCCGCGAGCTTAGAGCTTGACCCGGGTAATGTGGTGCCCCGCTAGTGAGAATTACCCGGATGAAAAACCCCGCAAGTTGACGTATAGTTCGGCGCCGGCGCCGGATCTCATCAACTAACGAGGAAAGAACACCACCACCTCACGTCATAAAAACATAAACTACACTTACGGGGTTAATGACTCAAGCTGGTGACGCGCAGATCACTCCAACAATTGAAAAAAAATCTGCGTTAAATATGGATGTTTTGGGGCACAGCGTGCGTTAATGAAATTAGTGCCTTCTTAAAGACTTCTTGTAATAAAGACATATTAGAGATACTATTCTAGCAAGCAGAATGAAGGAAGAAATTAGGCAATCTTATACCTCGTAATTCCGTTGAAGAAACAGTTAAATTTCTGTATTAAAAGGAGAGTGTTTTGCTACATTTTCAATCTACCCTCCCCATTTCTACCCTTTCCTTACTACTAAAAACCATTAGCGCCTAAACCGTTCACACGATTTTCATTAAAATCGATATTTTCCCAGGGATCTTGCTGATGTAGTGACCCTTTAAATTGACAATGGATACTTCATATGAAATATCAACGATTTTTTCATAATTTTCTCCAAAATCGCTGAATTTTTGTTCTTTAATTTTCTCTCGAATAGAGCTAAGTACGTTAATAAAAATGGTGGCAGAATCTAATTGCACTTAACCTCTGTATTTTCGCAAATCACAAAAATGTAAATTATGCGTCGTGTTCCTACATAGCATTGAATATATATATATATATATATATATATATATATATATATATATATATATATATATATATATATATATGTGAGAATATAGTTTGGAATAGAAATAAACTCGTCGTTGAAATATAAAAAGATAATTATATTCTTGAAATACTTGAAGAACAATACAAATAAACTATATCCCGACAATTCACAACGTGTTCATCTCGGCGTTACTTGCGTTCGAGTGACTTGTTTACGCTCGTCGTCAACCGACTTGGTCCTGCCGCCACGCCATCTTGCGCCTCTACCGGGAACCCCAAAAAATCCGCCTGATTTGAATCGGTCTCCCACATTCGGCCGTCCTGACTATCATCCGGCTCGGATGATGAGTATCCGTCTGGCCAAGCTTGCATATACTCGGCACACGTAGTGGTGGTTCGTGGCCCCTCGTTATCTCCGACCTTGCTGACATCGTATGTATCATTTGGTTTGACCATTGTAATTCGGTAGGGACCCAGATTCTTGGCTTTGAGTTTTAACCCCGGCCCGAATTGCGTCCGCTTGATAGCCACTAAATCGCCGACTTTGTATACTGTAGCTTCCTTACGACGCTTATTAAAATCAGCGCGATTTTCGTCCTGAACCTTGAAAATCTGTGCTTTAGCTTCTTCTCGTATAAGGTTGCGTTCTTCTTCGACATTGTTAATTAGCTCTTCTTCCAATAACTCCTTGATACGAATATCAGTCGGATTGCGCATCCTTGCGCCAGTCATAAGTTCGAATGGCGTCCTTCCAATGCTCCGGTTATCGGTAGAATTCATGGCCCGTTGAACAGCTGGTACCACTTTGTACCATTTCTCCGGGTCGTCAATGGAAAGTTTCGCGATGATAGAAGCAATCGTTGAATTGAGACGCTCAACTTGCCCATTGGCTCTGGGCAAGCCCGTCGTTACCATTATGTGTTTAATTCTTTCCGTCGTGCAGTAGTCCTGGAACTCTTGTGAACTAAAAGACGCGCCTCTATCAGTGATCACTTGAAGAGGATTACCGAACGTAGTCTTCTGAAGTTCCATCTTTGAAATTGTGTCCCTCGTCTTCGTTGTCTTTACCGGGTGGAGCCAAACAAATTTCGTGAATGAATCGATGATCACTAGAATATGGTTGTAGCCCTTGTTGGTAGACTTCAGTGGGCCGATGTGATCCATATGATAGGTATACAACGGTTGACTCTCCTTGAACAGCGGGTGTAAAAGTCCTTCTTTCTTTCCAGATTTGCGATTCACTATCAAACATGTTACACAGTTGGATATGATTCGACGCGTTTTCTCAACTAGTCCTGGAATGTGGAATTCCTGTTTCACTTCCTCTTCAGTCCTCTTGCTTCCGTAATGACCCTTTTCGTGTGCAGTTTTTATTATTTCCTGTTGCATGGCGCGTGGAACAACCAGTAACTCTTTTCCGTCTTCAAATTTGAATAAGAGTTCACTTCTCATCACAAAGTTGTCGTACTTGCCCTCCCTCAGGATGCTCATTATAGCGAGCAACCCTTCGTCTTCGGCTTGTGCCCTTTTGATCCGCGCAGTCAAGCTATCAGCAAAGTTGAAATTTATAGTCATGCAGCGACTCAAAGCATCTACATGCTTCATCCTGTGTCCTGGTCGATGTTCTATCGTGTATGAGTATTCCTCCAGAGCTAAGGCCCATCTAGCGACTCTCGGTGATAAGTCCTTTTTGCTCATAGTCTTCTGAAAGGCTGCACAATCAGTAACGATTTTAAAATCTATTCCCAGTAAATAGACTCTAAATTTCCTCAATGCTTTTATAACGGCCAAAACTTCGAGCTCATAGCTACTGTACTTTTCTTCTTGCGTCGTTGTTTTCTTACTCATATAAGAGATTGGATGTAGCTTTTCGTCGTCCGGAAATTTCTGTAATAATACAGCTCCATCGCCATACTTACTTGCATCTGTATGCAATTCGGTTTCGTACTTCTGATTGTAAATCTTCAACACAGGGTCAGATGATAGACTATCCTTCAGTTTTTGAAAAGCCTCTCTTTGCTCAGCACCAAATCGGAATTCTGTATCATCTCTGAGTAGATCGCTCATTGGTTTCGCGATTGTACTGTAATCTGGGATAAACTTTCTAAAATACCCCGTTAGACCTAAAAAAAACTCTGCACTCCGGTTATATTCTTTGGTTCTCGGAAATTTTGAACAGCCAATGTCTTGCTTGGAGAAGGTTGAATTTGTCCCTCCTGGACTACATATCCCAGGTATTCAACTTTTCTCTTTAGAAATTGACATTTCTCAAAGTTCAATTGTAGACCGTACTCTCTGGCGACGTCTAATACCAACGTAAGTTTGCGTAGAGCCTCTTCATCATCTTTAGCGGGAACAATGATGTCGTCCATATATACAAAGCAAACACCGTCCCTCACTAGTTGCCAAAATACACTATTTATATACCGTTGGAATACTGCAGGAGAATTTGTAAATCCAAACGGTACCTTTAAGAACTGGAACTGTCCTGAATGAGTCACGAATGACGTGTATTTTCTGCTGCTGTCTTCGACGTCCACGTGAAAAAATCCGTTTCTGAGGTCCAACGTACTGAAAACTCGGGCGTCCTGCAATTTATCAAGCAAATCGTCGATAAGGGGTAAAGGATAGCGGTCCTTCACCACGATCTTATTCAGCCTGCGGTAATCAATGCAAACTCTTGATGATCCGTTCTTCTTTTTCACCACGATTACTGCACTGGCATACTCTGATGAACTCGGTTCTATTATTTTGTCATGAATCCAAATTAGCACTTGATTGTCCACCACTTCTTTTTCTCGAGGCGAAAGTCGTCGCGGTCCGCAGTGAACTGGCTCTTCATTCTTCACTAAGATCTTCATCTTGACATCAACAGATTTGGTCTTCTCCGGAACATAGTTTGCTATTAAACCTTGAACTTCCTTTTTTATCTCGCTTTTGACCGAATCTCCTATATCCAATTCTTCTTTATTTACGGCCTGGATGCACATGATGTGAGCTTCTAATTTTGGTTTCCGTAGGGTGACACCATTTCTGTTTATGAGCACTTCCGCTTGGTCAAGAAGCTCGTTTCTAATGACCATTTCGAGTTTCATGGTATCTGCTGTAACCACGTATACGTCTGTTGTAAACTGCTCACCATCAACGACGACAGTTGTTGAAAAGTATCCTTGAGGACACACGAAGTTCTTCCCAAATCCGCTCAGGACCATATCCGTTTTGACTAGTTTCGGAGCACTCAGTGAATCGTAAATGTCTTGTCGCAGCAAGCTAACTTGACTTCCACAATCGATGAGCGCCTTTACCTTCCGATTAGCCAATTGTACTTCTTTAAATTTGCAATTATTCGCGTTCCTTACAATGGCACTCATGCTTTTCGACTGTCGCGGTTTCCTTTCCTTTGGGCAATCAGCTGAAATGTGACCAAAAGCGTCGCAATTGAAACACCTCTTACTCTTTTCTTTGTGTTTACAGTTGCTCGAAGTATGTCCGGTACCACCGCAATTGTAGCATCGCTTGTCCGCGTCCTGAGAAGTGCCCTTCGATTTATTACCATCGTCGTTCTTCTTGTCTTTCTCATCTGTATTCTTCGAGTTCCACTTGTGATCATTCTTGTTTGTCTTCTTAGTTTGGACCTTCATCACTGCCATCTCGTAATGTTTCAGCTTGACCTTGAATTCTTTTATGTTTTCTACTCCATATAGCAGAAGTTTCGTTCCTGAATCGTCTTCAATTCCGTCGATTATATATTGTATCAATGATTCGTCATCTATATCACCTCGGCTAGCAATCTCCCTCATGACGAGAAAGTATTCCTGTAAAGATTCTTCTTTGTTCTTCCTTCGTCGATTCAACAACCGATGAATTTCTGCCGTGCTTGTCTTAACATCAAACTCTTCCTTCAAAGCTTTTTTCAGGACGGTCCACGATGTGATTCCTTTCTCGCCCTGGATAAAAAGTTTGGCTATGCCTTCGAGTGATTTCTTAGCAAAAACAAACTTTTGTAGACTGTCCCAGCCCATCAAAACAGCTGTCTCTTCGAAATCAGTGATCCATTTTTTTACTGGATATCCATCACTACCGTTGAAGGTCTTGAGTGAACCTTCAATATCACGAAAAGTCAATGAAAACTTTGGCTGCGTACGTACAGAAGCGACAGAGCGCGCATCATCACTATTATCCGAATCGTTTTCTTCCTCGTTAATAGCACGCAGCTTCTGCTCAAACTCGAACGTCAACTTCTTCAGTTGGGCTGCCCTTTTGTCATCTTGTTTTTTCGGGTTGCTTAATACTCCTTTCTTATATTCGTCTTCTTCATTTTCTTCTTGCTTGATCTCGGTCTCGATTTTCGACGCCAACTGTTGCAGATCTCCCAGCATTTCACATATATCGTCGATCATTTCGTCTTTCGTCCCACTGTTGATACAAAGAATACTGCATATAGCTCCCAGATCCGCTTCCGAAAATGTATCGTGAATGAACGACTTTTTCATCTCTTCATCTTTAGATCCGGATTCGAACGTAAAACCGGAAAACTCTCTAAGCCTCTTTCTGTTTTTTCGATCCTCTGGCATCGTTTCAAAAATCAAGTTATGCAACGTTTTAATTGCTTTTACCGGCGCAGAGGTTATGTTCTTTTCTATTTGTTCGATTTCTCCCAATGTCGCCATCTTCCAAAAATTTTGCGAACTTCCTGTCGAACAGTCGGTAACGTCGATTACAATCGGTATTTTATAAAAAACAGCCTCGTGGTTCAAACCTTCAATTGTGCGAACAAATGTATGGAAACAGCAAAAATATTCATACAATTTGTCTTATTTGCATCTACTCACGTATCTTCGAAATTACATCAATTCTCGTCAAGCTTTCGTCGGTGAATTACGTCGTTTTTTTTGAGGTTATAATGACCTTCACTCGTCGTCTTATTCCAGCCTATCGTCGTCGCAACTTTGAAAACTGGCCTTCAATTGGAATCCCTCGTCGTTTATTCCAAATTGATCGTCGTCGGCTGGCACGTCGTAATGTTTTCAATGTTGCGAAATGGCGGCCGTGGAAAGTTCTAGTCGTTTCTCGAAATCCAGTTCAATCCCGGACGAGCCCCCAAATTGTGGGAGAAATGGTAGTCGGAATAGAAATAAACTCGTAATTGAAATATAAAAAGATAATTATATTCTTTAAATACTTGAAGAACAATACAAATAAACTATATCCCGACAATTCACAACGTGTTCATCTCGGCGTTACTTGCGTTCGAGTGACTTGTTTACGCTCGTCGTCAACCGACTTGGTCCT
>BLKR01004870.1:0-95797 GCA_011170035.1 Teleogryllus occipitalis | reverse complement strand
TATATATATATATATATATATATATATATATGTAAGGAAGGTATCCCTAACCTAATTAAATTTGGCGCTTAAATCGAATGATGAATCGATCGATAAGGCAGATTTTCTGCAAATATGTTCAAAGGAAAGTTTTTTCTGGAATGTACTCAGAGCTTCACAAACATGTCATTTTAAGAACATCTTTTGGTGTGCTGAATCAGACTTTGCTAGTATGTGTCATGAAAGAGATTTATAAAGAGTTTGTAAATGTTGAGCTGTGGCCAACATGTCTTTTTCATATTCCTTTGTAATATATTTAAAGTATTTAAATTCGTTATGTAATATTTATGAAGTCTAAAGAGTTTTCTTGTTCATAAAAATTGCTAGGTAGACTTTTGTTTACAAAATTAGAATCATGAAAACAAGAGACTGCCATTATTTAAATGACATTCTCTACCAACCATTGTAACCAAAAATTGTAAGTTTTACTATGTAAACGCACGCACCTACTGTCGGCAACTGTAATAGGTAAAGCCTGTTATACAGTTTCAATAAATAAATAAATAAAATAAATATATACATACGAAATCTTGATAATAACAATATTCATAGTAGTCCACTCAGAAGAAATAAAAACGACAATAACTTATTCGCAACTCAAAAACAATATGAATGAAAAGTTCCTATACTTGGGTTTTCGTAACGTGGCGGATGACATTAGCACATTTTTACACCTCCCGCCATATAAAATGAATATTTTTAGTTAATTCGCGAACGTCCTTCTCAGCGGTCTCACGGCTTCAAACATGTGCTTATCACTGTTATAAAGATTCATTTTATAAGGCAGGAAGTGTAAAAATGACCTAATGTCATCCGTCACGTTACGAAAATCCAAGTATACACTCTCCCTCGCGGACATAACCACAAGACCTGATGGGACTGGAAAGTCCAAGCCAACACAACTTCAATTGTTTGGTAAATACGCACCGTTAGCGTCATATCACAGTATATTATATAATAATACACACTACTTTCAATAATTAAAAATATTGTGTTATCTCATTTACAACAAATATTCCGTTTTGTTCTCAGAAATTACACGACGTACTAATCGCTCTACGCGACCATTGAACCAGCAACATCGCTCTGAAAAACGTTTGTAATCTAATTCTCACATGGCGACCAGCCGTGACTGATATCTCGTGACGAAAGAACAATGTACTCTAACTGTGACTGAACGGTCCCTATAGTTTTCTAATACATTTCAGAACACAAAAAGCTCGGCAAAACCGGTAGGACGTAGAAGTGCCGCCAGTAAATAAAGGACTAAAGTGGTACTTTTATTATGCGGCATCTACAACGAAAAATGACATATGTACAACTTCAGAACGTATAGATGCTCACCTGTTCAGATCAAAGTTGCTTTCACCTAGATTTTTACCAAAATGCTTTATAAACCACTTTACTTCCAGACCAGTTAATTGAAGATTGATTCATTGATGATATCAGACGCAACAGCTGCTAAGGTCATTAATCCAGGAAATTGGTTTGGTTTTTTCGTGTTTCCGGGTGCGTCAACTGCTTTGGTCATTAGTCCCGTTAGTGTAGTGCATGTTTTTTCTCGGGAGATGGCGGCGATCTTCCGTCGATGGATGGCGAGATCCGGTGTCGACCTACCGTCGGCTAGTGGGGGTTCCCCCTAACCAGGACTCTCCTATCAGCGGGGCACCATCCCAGCCGGGACAATCTCCAAGCTCCCGACCGGTCTCCTGGAATATGTGGTAGTGTAGTGCACGTTAATGTAAGTGTGTGTGTGTAAGGGGAGAGGATAGGACAGATAGAGAAAGACAGATCGCGCGCGGTCCGTGGCCCGTTTGATAGGGTACTGCTCCGGCATTCGCCTGGTGTTGATCAGAGAAACCACGGAAAACCGATCGGAGCAGCCGGCCGCTACAATTATTATCCAGACGACTGAATTCAACTTAGCTGAAAAGCTAGTGTCGAATATCCTGCCGCCGTCAGGACTCGAACGTAGGACCTCCCGGTCAGAAACGCTGCAGTGACATCAGTTGATGCACAGAGCTACTGCTACCAACAGGGCATGTTTCGAAAACGAGCAATGTAAGGAGCGAGTTTTCAAATTTGTACAAATTCAATTAAGTAGCATTATAAATTTTAAACAGAATCAAACTTAATATTGCGAAACAACTTTCTTTTGACTTCTGGCGTATTTGACATCTGTACGAGAAAACGGTGGTGGGCTGTTCCATTTACCACTACCACCACAAGATTCTTTCGTTGCGATTGTCTGAATGTGTGATGACGCAATCATCCGTGCCATAAAATCTAATACATTATTTGTGCCGTAAAATACTCTTTTGTGAACGATTTCTTGCAACAGAAAAGAACTTTACAATGCTGGTATACAAAAAGAGTACATTATGAAACGATGGTGTAATGATGGGTACAATAATACACGAGTGTGATATTAAGATACGAGCGAGGTAAGAGTGAGAAACGTAAACTTCACACGAATGTATTAATACCAATTACATGGAGTATATATACGGTACATTTTCTACGACTTTTATAAGTTAAACCTTTACATGGATCGTTTCGTGGCAGTTGACATACAGGATTCAGCCAAGGCCACCTACCGGACAGTTCCCTTGCATGCTGTCGCAGGTGACTGTGGTTACCACTCCGCTGCGGAGCAGTACTATCGACGCGCGATATTTGCCCCTGACACGCAGGCAGCCCGTCATACGGTAGTGCTTGGCGGGACAGTTTCTAAGGCAGTCAAAGGGAATTCATGACATCAATAAGCGATGGGTTGTCTTCTTATCTGGAGCAATCGTCAAATCTGTACTTTTGATATTAAAAATTCCGACTACATCATCATTTTTGACTTCTCCAACAGGCTTAGGAATCTCAGTGTATCAACATCAGTCACTGCAGACCGACGTTTCTGTGACCGAGAAGTCATAGAGTTCGAGTTTCGACGGTGGCACCGGAAGCGATGGCTCAGTGAATCAACTGATGTCACTGCAGCGCCTCTGACCGGGTGGTCCTACGTTCGAGTCCTGACGGCGGCAGGATATTCGACACTAGCTTTTCAGCTAGGTCACATTCAGTCGCGGTCTGGAGGAGAATTCTAGCGGCCGGCTGCTCTGATCGGTAGTTTTCCGTGGTTTCTGCGATCAGCACCAGGCGAATGCCGGAGCAAAACCCTAACAGACGGGTCACGGACCGCGCGCGATCTTTCCTTTCTCTTCCTTGTCCTATTATCTCCCCTTACACATTCACTTACACTAACATGCACTACACTACCACATATTCCGGGAGACCGGTCGGGAGCTTAGAGCTTGTCCCGGCTGGGGCGGTGCCTCGCTGACGGGAGAGTCCTGGTTAGGGGAAACCCCACTAGCCGACGGTATGGGGCTAATTACCAAAGCAGTTGACGCGCCCGGAAACACGAAAAGATCAATCAATCAATCAAAAACGATAGTAGAAGGAAGTGTAAGGAAAGATCGTGCGCGTTCCGTGGCCCGTTTGTTAGGGTACTGCTCTGGCATTCGCCTGGTGTTAATCGGAGAAACCAAGAAAACTACCGATCAGAGTAGCCGCCGCTAGAATTCCGCTCCAGAGAACGACTAAATTCTGCCCAGCTATCTGGATACACTGCCTCTGACGGGAGTCTTAACCGCACGACCTGCCGGTGACAGGTATCTCATTGACATCAATTGCTGCCCTGGGTTTTTTGATTGATTGATTTTTTCTTGTTTCCGGGCGCGTCAACTGTTTCGGTTATTAGTCCCGTTAGTGTAGTGCATGTTTTTTCGGGAGATGGCGGTGATCTTCCCCGCTGGATGGCGAGATCCGGCGCCGACCTACCATCGGCTAGTAGGGTTTCCCCCTAAACAGCACTCTCCCACCAGCGGGACACCACCCCAGCCGGGACAAGCTCGAAGCTCCCAAACTGCCTCCCGGAATATGTGGTAGTGTAGTGCATGTTAGTGTGTGTGTGTGTGTGTGTGTCTAAGGGGAGAGGATAGGACAAGGAAGAGGAAGGAACGATCGCGCGCGGTCTGTGGCCCGTTTGGTAGGGTACTGCTCCGGCATTCGCCTGGTGTTGATCGGAGACACCACGGAAAACTACCGATCAGAGCAGCCGGCCGCTAGAATTGTCCTCCAGACAGCGACTGAATTCGACCTAGCTGAAGAGCTAGTGTCGAAAATCGTGCCGCCGGCAGGACTCTAACCTAGGACCTCCGGGTCAGAGGCGCTGCAGTGACATCAGTTGATGCACAGAACTACCGCTCCCGGCCACCTCCGCCGGTCCGAACAATGGTGGTTCAAATGCATACGACTGCTTCTGGCATTCGTTATCAAATAATAACATGAACGAAGTATTTAATAAATTCGAAAATTTAAAACTCATTCCTGGGAGCTAAATATTATATCAGATGTGATTGACAGTCTCGGCCTAGCAGTCGTAGCGTACGCACGTCCCGCTGCGTGGCAGCTCTTGCCTTCGCCTCAGGAGCGGCGCATCAAGATAAGCGTTAGGTGGTGATTGTCGGACACGGAGCCCGTAACGGGCTAAGTTTATTTAAAACATTGTCTTTTGTGACTTTCTTGCATCATGTAAGTGCCGATTTATTGTGTATGTCAGTGAACTCAAGCTTCTCAACGGTGCAATTTATCAGAAGTGCCATGGACACTTTGAACAAAGTGGATAGTGAGTGTGATTATATGAACTCCCAGTCAGATATTAATTATTATTATTATTATTATTATTATTATTATTATTATTATTATTATTATTATTATTATTATTATTATTATGTTTTTATTAATGGCGAGGCTCAGGCCAAAAGGTCTGCTGTTTCGCCTAGCCACTTAAATATTTACATTTACAAAATTACAATTGAGGCGTTCGGGCGAAAATAGTGATAACTGATATTTCACGTTACATACGAAATTGCAACGATCGTATTAGTGGAAGTGTGCAACACATAACTAAAGAAACATAAATTGTGAATGTATTTTCATGGTAAATTTTCTGGATTCTAAAACCAACATGTTATAAAGAGACCCTATGTTTCTTATTTACAAAAGAGCCGTGGTAAGTCGATAATTTTTTTTTTCGTAAAATGTCAGAAATTTTTGTATACCCGAATGCCTCAATTTTAAACAAATTTAAAGAAAACGGAGAGCATATTTTACATTTATATCTGGGATGCAAAACTAGGGACCATCCCGGCATACGCTTTAAGCGATTGAGAAAACGCAGGAGAACCTCAATTAGGATGGCGGCTTAGGGCCGTAACACAAGTTAAAGAGACGAAAATAGGAAGATTAAAGGAAAAGTGTAAAGGCAGAAGGAAAGTAGAGGGAGTTAGAATGAATTAGGAAAACTGGGGAAGGTGGAGAGGGGAAAAGATAATACGAGTATAACATTTTGATATACATGGATGCAGTTTCTCTAGTTGAACGCAGTTGGCTAAAGTCTGGAAGATAATCTGAAACAGAAAAAGAAACAGAAACAGAAAGAAGTCAGATGAACAAGATATATATTGCGTAGCAATAAAATGTCTGAAAATGCATGAAAGCCTTATATAAAATGTAATATACTTACTTTAGGGCATTGAATTAGACATAAAGATATGTCAGTTAGGCTTTCAGCGATAGTGTAAAAAGGAGAAAAGAACAAAAGTAGAGCTTGACGTCTTGAAATGTAATAGAATTTGATCAGTGGTGATAGCGTATGTGGTGTTTAATTAGGGAGTGAAAATGGGAATAGGAATTTGTGCTATTTATAGTTAATTGTTTTAATCCAATCTCTGAGTTGAGTTTTAAATTTCCTAAAACCACTAATTTGTTTTAGATATGTGGGTTGTGAGTTCCATACTCTAATTACAGTGACAGTAAATGATTTACTGTAGATACCGTATTGTGCCGAGGTATTGTGCATAGTAATCGCGAGGAAGGCAATCGTTCCAGTGTCAGCATTTTCGTGTTGTGCAATAAGTGTGTTTGATACTTATTATTCAAAATTTTATGGAGAAGTGGGAGGCAATGTAAAGTTATCCTTTTTTCGATTGAGAGAATTTTTGTTTCACCGTAAAATTCCGATACGTGATCGTATCTCCTAAGATCGAATACGAAACGGATGCATGCATTTTGTGCTAATTGTAATTTGCGTTGTTGCTTGATATTTATGTCCTTAAGCAGGAAATCGCTATAATCGAAATGAGGCATTATGAGTGAATTGACTAGGCTTATGTGGGACTTAATAGGTAGTAGTTCTCTGACGCATTTTAAGGAATGGAGGCCTGAGAAGACTCTTGACAAATCTACTTACTTGTGTGGTCCAGCTAGGTGTGTTGTCTACATGTATTCCTAAGTTCTTTACATCGCTACACCAGGGAACAGGAGAGTTACCTATGCTAGTTTCCGGTAGGGGGAATTTCTCCTACTTGTTTAAAGCGTTGCGAGAGCCTTTCACTAAGCTTTGCGACTTCATTGGATTTAATACGAGGCCAAAGGCCATTTATTGAGAGAATATCACGAGGCCATTTATTGAGAGAATTTAAACCATCGTTTATTTTCTGGACTAATGAGTTTAACTCCGATGGGTATCCACTTACATAAATCTGAAAGTCGTCGGCATTTATTTTGTGTTCACGGTAACTGAGGCGTTGTCCTACGTCGTTTACATAAATTAAAAATGTCAAGAGGCCTAGAACAGTTCCCTGCGCAATACCACGGGAAATTTTAACGGAAGTGGATTGTTTTTCGTCAGATAAAACGATTTGTTGTCAATTTGAAAGATATTGAGAGAACCAGCGTATTGTGGATTTAGCGAAACCCAATATTTTCATTTTTTCAAGCAGAATTTCTTGATCGACCGAGTCAAATGCTTTTCTAACATCTAGGAGAATAAGTATTGTTAGTTTGCCTTTGTCAATGGAGATTCTTACTTCCTCAATAATATTTAAGAGAACATTTCCTGTGTTTCTGCCTGATCAGAAGCCGTATTGTTGATCACTTATGAGACTTTTGCTTTCGAAATAACTTAAAATTTGACGTCGCGCAATTCTTTCTAGAACTTTTGAAATGTGCGGCGGCGATGGTGTAGCGGTTAGCGTATAGGACTGTTATACCCAAGTTTGCGGGTTCGAACCCGATCGAAGCCGAATTAAGGACGAAAAAAATCCTTCGTACGCCTTCCTTCGGAGGGGAAGTAAAGCCGGCTGTCCCATGTTAGTAGATTTACTGCATGTAAAAGATCCTCAAGCCTAAATGACGCCTCTGAGCTAAATTCAAATCGCCTGTTTCGTCGCCCAAGAAATACCTTCTTTCTCCCATGGTGGGTGAAAGGAGCGTAGTGGAATTTGCGTGGTCAGGCGGAAGAGCAGGCCTGAGTCTCGCCACGTAAAATAAGGCAAATTCATTGTATGGGAAGAGTGTCTGCGCCTAAGCTCGGAGCGCTTCTGTATGGTGTTCACTCGACGAGGGACATGCACAGACTGATATTAACATGATAACTCATCTACAACAACTACTTCAACAACAGCAGCGCCGATAGCAGATGTATCAACAGCAGCTTCATCAGTTACAAACACAGCTGCAGCTCGCACAACAAGGAATAACTCAGTCGCAGCTAATGGAAATGCCTCAACAGCCTCGTGATCAGCCTCCGTTAATATCTCAACCAGAGCCAATAGTTACAGCACAAGGATACCAACAAAGTGGCGTATGTACTCCTGGTTCTACTATCTCGCAAAATTCACAAGTAAGTGACGTTAACGCCGATAGGAGATCGGACAGTAAGAAGCGCAAATTCTCCGAGCGTAATGAGTAATGAAGAGCATAGAGAAGAATGTAGTGAAATCAGTTACAGTATTCCAGTCTCATCTAGATATAAGTTGTTAGAAAATATTGAAAGTGATTCCATGGAGCACAGTCAGTTAGAACCAGTGCAAGTGAAAATCCCTCCCATTTACGTTCACGAAGTAGATGATTATAATAAGGTAATATCAGATTTAAAAATATATTCCAAGCAGACTTTACTACTAAACCTAACAAAAATTCAGTCAAAGAATGCTCACTTCTATTGAAGACTATCGCAGTTTTAGAAAATTTTGTGATGGACAAAACATCCAGTACTACTTGTTCAGATATCCAACTCAAAAGCCTTTATCAGTGATAATGAAGGACATACCTACAAGCTACACAGAAAATGACATTAGAGATTAAATTATTCGTTTGAATCTATCAGTGTTAAAAGTTTGTAGACTTTATAATAAGGAAAGAAAACCCATTCCAATACGTACAGTAGATTAAGAAAACAATAATGAAGCTCAAAAGATATATTCTTTAAACATGTTTATTCATAGTGTAATCGAAGCGTAACAAAGGTTAAATTTCAGAGTAATAATATGTAAAAAATGTCAGAGTATGGTCATTCACAAGCAAACTGTGACTATCATCTCAGGTGCGCAAAATGTATGGGAAACCATCATTATTTGGAATGCAAAAAGTCTAAAGACGTCACACTATAGTGTGCTGATTTTCACGCAGCTAATTACAGAGGTTGTAGCTATTATAAAAATTATATTCAGGCATTTATTAAAACTTCCCAAAAAGCAAATGTCAGTAAATCTAACAACCAATGTACTTTACAATCCACATTTTCTCCAAACCCGCCACCATAATCCAGTAAACATGTCCCATCCTTCCTTGCACGGCAGCCATATCCCAACAGCCAAACAATATTGTGACATACCGATATGTCACATGAATATAAACTAACATTTATTTGAAGACAATTTGGTGGAACATTAAGAAGTTTAGACGATCGAAAGGTCAGCTACATCAAAATATAACGAACGCATGGATTGGCTGGGTGAGAGAAGGACGGTCAAATGTTATGAAAAAAAAGAAGGTAGACGAAGCTTCGAGGGGTGAATCATGCAGGAATATTTCATTCTGACCGGCATCGCGTGTCTGAACGGATCGTATAGTGGAGTGCAGATAGTCAGAGTCGGGTTTTCAGATCGTGAAAGTTTAAGGACAGTAAATAATATTGCAGATATTGCCAGTAATATTGATGCATAAATTGGAATGTCGGGAGTGGTGATTGAGTTATAGGTTTCGGGACTATGTCATAGGACGTAATCGGGACACACCATCTTGGATAGGAGCAGAAGAGGTGGAACTTGGACTACGGCAAGCTCGCAAGATATTTCGACAGTCTTCGAGGGACATCAACGAAGAATAGATAAGTTAACCCAAACTCTAAATTCAAAGATATCTTAATAAAAGGCCTAACATCAAAATCATTTATTAAATTCACTATATTGTTTGCAAAAAGGTAACAATAAACTTTGTTAAATTTTGTTCTTTGGAAAAGAAAGTGATCTTTTATTTAGTCAATCCAAACAGTAATGAACTAGGAATTAGAATCATTCAATTTCAGATTCCCAGCAGCGCTGTATAGTCTGCGGATCCTATAATCCATTATAAAGGTAATAAGGATTATAATATATCGTGACCCATTGACCCAGCAAGCCGGACGCTAAGATCTTTGCAAGATATTAAAGTAGAGAGAAAATTTGTATATCGCAATATTTACTGCCCAACCTACTAACTGGTCAAATATTATACCAACAATTGTTTCCCAAGTTGTATCTGCAATCGTCCCACAAATCCAAAGTATGGTAGAGAAAATAGTTACATCAGTATTAAATAATGGCAACTATTTTAAAGGTAAATAAGATATTAAACTGGAACGCCAACGGTCTAAAAAGACAGGACAATAGTTTCCGATATTTCCTGAACTATCACGGTATTAATATTGCCTGTATCACGGAAACCCATTTAATTCCGGGTGAAAGATTCAATATTCCGGGTTTAATCACGTATCATAATGACAGAGAAATGTCACATATAGCGTCAGGCGATGTAGCTATATTTATATCGAAAAACGTTAAACACGCGCAAGTTCCGATACGTCAAGAAACCTGGAATCTTTCGGAGTGCGAATTGAAAGTAATGGCAAAACTTTATTATAGCAGGATATAAATCTCCTAGATATAACCTTTCCGGAAAACTCATACAGACATATATTCAGTGATAACAATCCGACACTATTACTAGGTGACTTCAATAGTAAAAATATACCGTGGGGTTGTAACTCGACATCGTGGCAAGGACAGGAGCTATCAGATTTTGCAACTGCATATAACACCAACATACTAGCTCCAAACGAACCAACAAGATATACGTCCAATCCAAAGATCATTCCAGATGTCTTAGTAATTGTACTCACCAAAAATGTTAATTTTCCCATACATCAAAAATTTTTACCGGAACTCGACTCTGACCACTGCCCGATACTAATATCCTTATCGGCACAAATCAATAGAATACAGCTCGATCAGGAAGTAAGAGGAATCGTAAATTGGAATAAATATACTAATATAATGTTAACCTTTTACTAGTATCCATAAAGTATTAGTAATACGCGTGACATGGACGATGAAGTTGATAAATTCTCCAAAGCAACTATCAATGCAATCTAACAGTCGACACGACCTCGTCATACGTCAAATGATAAACCGATACCAGTTAACATTCGCGATTTAATTAAATCAAAAAATTATATGAGACGCTACAGGCAAATTTCTCGAAGACCAGACTTCAAAACGAAAGTAAATAAGTTAACAAGGCTGCTGAAAACCAAACTTAATAAACTATGTTTTTCCAGTTTCAATATATATATAGGCGAAATTCATCCAAATTCGAGTCACGTATGGTCATCGGTCAAGCTCCTAACCAAAGAAAAATCAAACATATCACCCCTGGAACTGGGAATGAACCGAATATACACAGGCGAGGATAAGTCATCAGTAATAGCAGAACACCTTGAAACTACCTTCAAACCGCACCCCGTGACCAACGCACCAATACCGAATACACGAAAATGTTAAATAGGTGATCCATTGCAGCCTTAACGGCAATATTCAACGCGGCTTCAATGTTTCACTATTTTCCTGCAGCGTGGAAAAAAAGGTAATAATTCCTTTCTTTAAAGCTGGAAAAGACCCGAGATATTTTGAAAGTTACATACCTATTAGTCTATTGCCAACCATATCTAAAATTTTTGAAAGGCTAATACTGTCTAGACTTATTAAATTCCTCAATTCCGCCAACGCTATTCCGTCGATTCAATACGGGTTCAGGACCAATCACTCAATTAATACGAGTGACTGAAGAAATAGCACAAAGCTATCACCTAAAGAAATATACAGCATCAGTATTTCTGGATATAAGTCAGGCGTACGACAGTCTGGCACTCGGGCCTAATTTATAAAATGCGACAACTAGGAGTCCCGGAGTATTTACAAAAGGCTATCGAAAGTTTTCTCACTAAGAGATCGTTTATTGTAAAAATCAACTCATCAACCTCTTACCCGCGTACCATTCATGCAGGAGTACCAGAAGGATCGGCACACTCTCCCATTCTATTCAACATTTTTAGCTACGATATCCCCACTGAGGGTGACCAAGATAGCGCTGTATGCAGATGATGTAGTTTCGCAACACACAGCGACATTGCCGTAGCCAATCACTATATTCAAAATACACTAAATCTTTACGTTACGCCACCCCAAAAATCTTTCTGAATTAAATCTTCACTATATATATATATATATATATATATATATATATATATATATATATATATATATATATATATATATATTCCGTGGGCCTTCTTACCAATAAAATACTTAGGAGTGTTGCTTGACAAAATAGTAACTTGGAAACCACACATAATAGCAATAGTCAACAAAATATTTGCAAAAATATCAAAACTCTTCCCTCTAAACAATGCACACTTTTCATTGAGAGTCGAATGACAAATGCTATTTAAATCCTTAATTCTACCAACCATGCATGTGCAGTTTGGAGATGTGTTGCGACTAGCAATCTCCAAAAATTTACAGCTTTTCGGAATATATTTTTAAGAAGAACTCTCAATGCCCCATGGTTCATTCCAAACACCCAGATTCGCAGAGAATTGAAAGTTCCTTCATTAAGCAACCACATAACACAAATAGCTCAAACGTTTTACCAAAACCATCACACTTCCCCATACTCCTTAATCTTCAGCCTAGGTCGCAATGCTGCATACCCACGTAATAAATCTAGGTATCCCAAAGACCAATTCAAACCACCATATTCCCCATTAACTGTCAATAGATCAAACTGAAACAGTCTTCAACCTCTCTTCATTTACTTCAGCATAATGTTTACGTTCTTCCGCGTAATAAAAGCCACTGCTTATGGATGGCCGTTCCCAAAAAGTAAATAGAAAAGAAACTATGTAATGCATAATTTAACATCCTCGAAAGACAACTAAGTTGAACGAGAAGAAATATTTAAAAAAAAATAAATGTGATTGATATGACACAAGAGAGTTGTTTGTAAATGAAGTGGGATTGGTTTCATGATTATTAGAATGTATCAGCTATCCATTCAGCCAATCATGTCATAATTTTGTAGAATTGAAACGAAGTTCATCCACGTGACTTCCTGTTCTTAAGTATTTTCATAATTACGAAAAATTCAAGACCCTAAACCTTTGTCTCTTCCCTTAATAATATTGTTTTGTTAATGTTGTTTTGGGATTCAAATTTTGTTTATCAACTACTTTATACTCTATCCATTGGCATGTTTGCAGAATACAATAGCATACGTTCTTTCAGAAGTATCATTATTTCTGAGTATAGCGAGACGTTTTTCAGATCCCACATCCAAAATTATAAATAATCGAATACGAAAAATTGCATTGCCGAAAACCTGTATAAGCGGCCTATCGGAACTGTAAAATAAAATGTATTGTGAGTGTATCATTGTAGTGATTGTAAATGAGGTAAATGAGAGAAGGACAAACACATTGATTTATGATATTCAGTTTGCATATAAATAGATCGAAGTAAGGTACGGGCAGACTGGCACATCCAGCGGGGGGCGAAGGTATGTTACTTACTACCAATGTTACTTTCTTATGTGTATACTAAATACTAGACATTAGTAGTTGAAAAGGAACCTTAAATTAGTAAAGAAGGAAATGGAGATCGACGAATCGTGATAAGTGATCTCAACGTTATAGCTGGATGCACATCTGCAATACTTTGAAGTGCTGATAATCGTGACGATCGTTTTTCATTAGGCTGTCTGCAGTGAACGTCTACCTACAGACTGTCTTACGAATTAAATACGTCTTGTGTGTTGGTAGTGATGCCTCTGTAACCGAAAATGTCAAAGTATTGCATAGTATTTGGTTGTAAAGAACGCCACGAAACTCTAATTTGCATGAGAATATTATTAGATGACATTTATTTGTCAGCCATTACTTGAATAATATTTCGTTAGATTTCCGACCACTATTAATTTGCTTTAAGTTGATCAAACGAACTTATTAAAGATACTGACTCTCCTGCGTGAATATGAAAAAAAGTCTCCAAGAAATGAAAGACTGAATTTTGTTAAAGAATTGTAGGTAAATATCAATTTCAAAGTATTAAATACTGGTTACATTCAACTTTTATTAAGCTTTAGTGAACATAAAAGTGACTACATCTTGAAAATTGGAATGAGACGCTAATTCCTGCTGTATGGTTCTGAGTTAATAAGGACAGAATAGATGTTCACCATCATTACCGACCGTCACGATTTCTGAGCACGGATTGTTGTCGCCAGTCAACGCCAGAGCTAACTGATCGCGGTATAAGCACTACGCCCCTTGTAACACACCTCAAAGCCCCCTGACGCGGCAGTCGAATAAAATCCCGCCGACGAACGTTCCACTCCGTTCGGCTTTGCTCGGTAGTCCTCGGAAGTGTTCGGTTCCCGCACGTGCCTCTCCCGGAAACGAGATGCGCATGCGTGCAGTGATCCGAAAGCAGGGATCTCTGCAAGTAAAAGGATAACGCTTAAGTCATCTAAGAGGTTCCCAAACTTCCATTTAAATCCAAAATAAGGTATTCTGCCATGACTTCGTTTAGAGCTTCTACTGAACCGATTGTTGTATTTTTTCTTTTAAATGAAAAAATATGATCCCTAGATGTGTTATCAGATATTGTTTGTGTTGATTCACCAACATTTACGGTGTAAATTAATTAATTAATCATTCTTTAATAGTACGCTTATCAATAGTCAATTGTTTTCTTCCAAAGGGTGGCTGTTTTAAAATTGATATATATGAGTCGATAGATGTGCGTCCCCGCCGCTTCATGGTGGCGCTACTTGATGTTTTGTTTTGATTGTTGAGATTTGTTCACAATTCGTCAAGGTTTTGTTTCAGTGTAATAATTGCATTGTGAAGATGACAGTTTGCATGTATTTGCTTTTGTAGTGTATTTTGTAGAGAACATTCGGACAGTGGGTTTTGTTCGGATGTACTGTAGTAGTGAAGTTGTTCACAGGTTATGTCGAATTCCGAATAACCACGCGCCCCAAAAGACGCAAACGTAGTACATTGACAGGGAGCAGGGAAAGAGAAAGTCAGCGTATGTGTCGTGATAGTGAGGTCATTTCGTTTTCTGTTGGGTCATTGTCTATGAAATGTCAGTTTTGTTCTACTTTGTATTTCCCATGTCAGAGAAATTCTGTAAACGAGTTTACTGTGTGTTGCTTAAATAAGAAAATAAGTTTACCTTCCAGCAATATGCCAGAAGAAATCAAACAGTTGTTTATAGGAGATTATGACACATCAAAAAAATTTAGAAATAATATCCCCAGTATAATAGTGGTCTTTCTTTTGTGTAATTTGGTGCTGATATTGCATTGCCACCTGGTCATGGGCCATACGTGTTGAAAATTTTGTGAACTCCACATCCCAGAATATATTCGTTATACCCTGAAGATTCAAACTATGCAACATATTGTGAACATTAGTTTGGTCACAGTATTTTACATTTATCTTAGATCACACCGTCATATTTTGACGGGTTCTCACTAGTCTATATATTTAAAAAAATAAGGTATTCTGCCATGGCTTCGTTTAGAGCTTCTACAGAACCGATTGTAGTACTTTTTCCTTCAAATGAAAGAATGTGATCCCTAGATGTGTTATCAGATATTAGTTGTTTTGATTCAGCAACATTTACGGTGTAAATTAATTAATTAAATCATTCTTTAATAGTACGCTTATCAATAGCCAATTGTTTTCTTCCAAAGAGTGATTGTTTCAAAATCGATATACATGAGTCGATAGATGTCCACGATGCTTCATGGTGGTGCTGCGTGATGTTTTGTTTTGTTTGTTGAGAATTCTTTACAATTCAAGGTTTTGTTTCAGTGTAATAATTGCATTGTGGCGTAGACAGTTTTGTACTTGCGTTTGTGGTGAATTTTGTAGAGAACATTCGGACAGTGGGTTTTGATAAGTTTTACTGAATTAGTGAAGTTGTTCACTGGTTATGTCGAATTCCGAAACGTTGCCCACGCGCCCCAAAAGACGCATTACATTAACTGAACGCAGGCAGTCAGCGTAAGTGTCGTGATAGTGAGATCATTTCGTTTTCTGCGTGGTCGTTGACTATGAAATGTCAGTTTTGTTCTGCTTTGTACTTCACATGTGAGAGAAATTCTGCAAACGAGTTTTCTCTGCTTTGCTTAAATGAGAAAAAAAAGTTCATCTTCAAGCAATATACCTGAAGAAATCAAAGTTGTTTATAGGAGATGATAACACATCAAAAAACTTTAGAAATAATATCCGTCAGTATAATGGTGTTCTTTCTTTTGTGTCATTTGGCACCGATATTGCCTTGCTACCTGGTCATGGGCCATACGTGTTCAAAATTTTGGGAACTCCACATCACAGAATATCTTCGTTTTAGCCTTAATATCCAAACAATGCAACATATTGTGAACATTAGTCTGGGCACAGTATTTTACATTTATCTCAGATCGCACCGTCAAAGTTTGACGGGTTTTCACTAGTCATATTTAAAATAAAATTAAGGGAGTTGGTTTGTTACAACATTAAATCTTGGTATCGCTCGGTACAACGTTCCGGAGATTTGTGCGTCCCCATCTTCAGGTACATTTCTTGTGACAAAATACATCAATATAATAAATGAATCAATCATTATGAATGAAAATATCAAATGAGCAGAAAACATATTATTGGAAGCGTACCTTTCGTAGATATAAGATTAGATTAGATTTTTGGTTCATAATTATTAAAAGTTATTTTGATATTTATTAACAATATGAATATAAACAAATTTCTTTGGTAAATTAAAGATTGATAGGTCAAATATAATAAATAAATTGTTATAGACATTAATATATTAAAATGTCTAACGTTATCACTTCATAGTTATTTGTGGAGTGAACATTGAAATACTATTAACAAAATTAGTTCTATCCGTGAACTTAATAAAACAAAAAAATTTAAATGGAACATGTGTTAAATAATAAACATATATAATAAATGGCTATCAGCATCTCTAGATGGTTGGAAGAGGTGTAGAATGATCATAGTGACACTGAAAACACACAAAATGGGTGTGACTGTCATAGCAAGAATTCTTGAAGATTCTGGTATGTCAACTTGACGAACCTCACATGAACAACACTCTTGAATGTGCGCCTAACAAGAGAGCTTCGTGAAACTACTTCAATAATATACAAGAAATCTAATACCGATCTTGAATGTAATCCACAAGTAGCCAGGCAAATGAAGCGGTGCGCAATATGTGAGAAAAATTTGCCGAAAAAAAATTGTGATACATTTTGCTGTACAATGGGCCATGGATATCAGCCAAACATTTGTAAGGAGTGTCTATGAGTGTATTTGTGCAATAATGTTTATATTTTGTCGTTACATATGTGAATCAGGAAACGATATTACAAAGGAAATTAGATTTTCAAAAAATTTGGTAAAAATAAGATTTTGTTTATGATTATCAGTAATATCTCACAGAGTTAATTCTTGTTTAGTTACGTAAAAGTATATAAAATAAAAATTGTCTTATCTAAGTGATTTTGAAAATCCTATATAAATGTAATTAAACAGAAACGGTTTAAAATTTGTTACAAATGTTCACAATGAAAGAAAAAAGGCATGGGATCAAAATGGCACCACGACGCTGCTTATGCAACAAAATCTCACCATGCTAGTTGAGGGTTAATGGCCATAAGCCTCTTCCTTGTTTCCTTCCTGTTGCTTGAGTCAGGGGTGACGTAAATCAACACACACTCAGTTTGAGAAATTAGTGAGCATGCGCAGTAAGAGAATTGACAAAAGAACGCATTCAACGATTTCCTTTTTGAGACAAGATAAAAATTGTTTCATTGTTCTCGGATTTTCCTATATTCAGGGTTGGGCAATATTTAAATACTTGTATTTTAATTCGTATTTTAAATACATTTTGTGTTTGAATAACTATATTTTTGAGCTTTTGGACATGTATTTTATAGATGTATTTAAATACATAAAATTAGTGTATTTAAAAAAGGAAATAATTAAATTTTTAAAATACAGATTAAGATAACGAGGATAGTTTCTTTTTCTCTGATTCTGCGAGTTAATGAACCTCATTGAAACAAAAATAAAAACTAATTTCAGCTGATGAATCTGAATTTTCTTTTTTTAAATTATAAATCTAAATCATTAAAAATGGTGGACAATTTTCCGTCAACAAAATATGCGTTTATTTGCAACAATAGTTTACGCTTACCTGCTCCAGTTGAACGACTGTTTTCCTTTGCGGGTTTTATACATTCGCCAAATAGGGGTTTATTGTCTCATGATTTGTTTGAAAAACCGATGGATTTAAAAGAAAATTCTGCTTATTTGAGTCACAGTTAAAAGTTAATGTTCAGAAATTTATGACTGTCAATTAGTAATTTATTGTAATTGACAATTACAATCAATTGTTGCAATCAAAAAGGAATAATAAAAAATTGATGTATTTACTGCATTTTGAGTATTTGAAGTATTTAACATACGTATGTATTTAGCTATTCAAGACCTAATATATTTTGAGTATGTATTTAAATGCTTATTTACGAAGTATTTTGAGATTGTATTTAAATACTAAATTTAAAGTATTTTGCCCATCCCTGCCGATGTTGCTATATGATTGACGATAGCGAAAACAAATCTCACTTGGCCGGTGACAGTACAGTTTTCTTTCAATTTCTGCGCGCATTGAAAATTTAAAATTTAGATTTCGTATCAATGCTCCGGTTTACATTGCAGTTCATGTTCTGACAGTAGTGAGTCGATATTTTTTATTTTCCTATCTTGCAACTATGGCTCAATTGATTTTTTCGTGTTTCCTGGCGCGTCAACTGGTTTGGTTATTAGTCCCGTGAGTTAAGTGCATGTTTTTACTCGGGAGATGGCGGTGATTTCCCCTCTCTGGATGGAGATCCGGCGCCGACCTACCATCGGCTAGTGGTGTTTCCCCCTAACCAGGACTCTCCCACCAGCGGGGCACCGCCCCAGCCGAGACAAGCTCTAAGCTCTCGATCGGTCTCCCGGAATATGTAGTAGTGTAGTGCATGTTAGTGTAAGAGTGTGTGTGTTAAGGGAGAGGATAGGACAAGGAAGAGGAAGAAAAAATCGCGCCCGGTGCGTGGCCCGTTTGGTAAGGTACTGCTCCGGCATTCACCTGGTGTTGATCGGAGAAACCACGGAAAACTACCGTTCAGAGCAGCCGGCTGCTAGAATTCTCTAGACAGCGACTGAATTCGACCTAGCTGAAAAGCTAGTGTCGAAAAAACTGCCGCCGTCAGGACTCAAACCTAGGACATCCCGGCCAGAGGTGCTGCAGTGACATCAGTTCATGCACTGAGATACCGCTTCCGGTCAACTATGGCTCAAATTAGTTACTGAAATTAGAAACGGAGATTGCCTAAATTGTGGTTCTGGCACCGTTCGCCAACGCGTCTTTCTTCGAAATGTTTTAGGTAAGCGACACACGAGAGTCAAATTACGCACGTTAAAGTGGGTCCGTCGTTGCGCAGCAGGGACGCATGTGTCGTGGCACACTAGCGCACTACAGTGATGTCCGTCACGAACTACTTCCGTCGCGTATCAACCAACGGACGTTAGCCGCCAGAATGCGTACGTTGTTGCTGGAGGATGATAGTAGCATTTTACTCATTTGTAGAGAGCAGATCACACTTAATACTAGCGGCGTACCAATACGTTGAACCACGATGAACAAGTGATGTATATTTTCCCATTCATCTAATGAATAGATTCAAATTGAATGATTAATTATGTAATGATTTGTGAGACTAGCCCGCAAGAATGCGTGGGACAAGGAACTTCTACATAAGCAAAGAGGAGCCAATAATGAAAGAAACAATAGACAACAGCGCCGCGTAATAATAATTATTAGGAAAGTAATAGAAAACAAAAGGGGCGGCAATAGGCATTGTGAACAGTGAATAGAACCCAAATTTAGAAACATTTTGAACCAAGAATCACGTTATTCGAGCCACGGGTACCGTAAATATTATAAAAGGTATAAATTGCATGCGTAACGGCAAAGTTGAAGACATGGTGACCATTGTTGTACCTCTGAAAGTATACAACAAAACGAGTTTTATTGAATATCCAGTGAATGCCTGGGTGAATTTTGGCCAAACTTACAGAAATTATAGGGAAAAATATTTAGATCAGGGCAAAATTAGTTACGGCGCGGGGGGAATTTATGTAAGGCTTTAATAAAACAGTATCCAGTTCCATAGCATAGCGAGCTAAGAAAGAATTAAAAGACCGACCGAAGATGTAAGTGACGTCATCACGAGTGGGGAAGACGGAAAATAAAGGTATTTTGGAAAAAGGAAAACGGGAAAAGGGAATTCGGTAATGTGATAATTACAAACCAAAAGTTAATAAAACTATGAAAGAGAGAGTAAGACGCAAGATGCCCCAAAATAGTGAAAAATGTAAACATTTTCGAACATTTATTATGGTGATGGGCATATGTTTGGAAAAAAGACAGTCACTTGGATTGTGTGGACCAACAATGCAAACTGGGTTACAGACAGAAAGAGTTCGGATCTGAGGATGATCGCACGCGTTTTTATGTTGTGTTAAGTTTTTGAAAATTTTTGCGGAAGTGTCGTGTAAAACGTTATTAAGTTATTTTGGTTGCATAAAAACAATTGTTGAGACTGAGTGTATCGAAAATTTATTTAAATTCATTTAGAAATTCACGAAAAAAATCCGCATAGACAATATTTACGCAAATTAGGTGTCAGGAAATAGGAGCGTCGCGAAAGATATATATATATATATATATATATATATATATATATATATATATATATATATATATATATATATATATATCGCGAGATATAGAAATAACATTCAGGGAAGACGCGATTAAGACAAAAAAAAAATAATACTTGTGGATGCATTGGCAAACTTTAAACGGAGGAGTGCATCGAGGATCTGGTGGCAGCTGAACGGGGGACTGCGTGCGTAAATAATGCTCGTGACAACTACCAGCGACGGGCGCTGACGGAAGGTGACATCGCTGCAAAAAGGGAAGTGGCACGAATTGTACAATAAATGTATTGTTGTTTTTTTTGTTTGTTTACGCTCCATTCAAAAGAAAGAAAAGAAGTTCTGTCGAAGACCAAGTTATGCTATTAAGCTAAGGATAATAAGGAAGGTCCCGACAGAATGCGCATTCTGATGGATGGATGAGATTTTTCTTTGTATTGTAATTTCAGTGTGTATGTTTATTTTATATATTCGTATTGTTATGTTTCGTAAGTCGGAGGGCCAGATTGTGTTAATGAAAAGGGATATCAGCGAAAAAAAAATCCTAAATTAAATGCATGAGCATCCCAATGGCTCATAATTGCCGTGATTCCATGTCTTTTTATTCTGTAGTGGTATGAATGTTCACCCAGGCACAAACGAAACGGACCCTTCCTTCAACTCCGTATGGAGTGAGCGCGCGGACTACGACACGGTAAGAAATAAACAATAGTACGAGCTAGCAGAGGTACGGGCAATCGCTAATGTGGCACCCAATTATAATTTAGGGCTAGGGCAGGGCAAGATAGTGCGCGTTACCACGGGCGTCGAATTGGCGCGTGACGAATTGACGTCACCAACGTACGTTGTGCAACGTTCGTGTGTTACTACCCCTAAACGGGAAAGGGGGAAAGGGAGGAATACAGCGAAGGAAACATAACTGCTGCACTACTAACAATTGCCACGAGAATTTGCGCCCATAACAGGAAAATGTTTGCATTCAGAACAAACACAAGATGCAGAAATTCCAGGAAAAAAACTAACGAGACAAGATATGAAATTTGTTTAAGAAATTTGGATGCAAACATATCTTATGAATGTGAAAACTACAAGAAAGTAGATGTTTGTAAATAACATTAATTGTTTGTCTAATGATTTTGTGTAAAAATTCATTTTTGCACTTTAGACATTTATTGCCAAATTAAAATTTTAATATATTAATGATTGGGAATTTCTTTTGCATTACTTGAAAGAAAAAACGTAATTCTATGCATTAATAAGTGTTGAAATTTTGTATGTTGATAATAATAATTATAAATAAAAAGGATCTATTAATGAAGTGATGAATGTTAGTGATGAATGTTAAATACAGTATTATTCATGATGTTAGGAGATCTCTATTCAGCGAACATTGCTCTGGGATCCGATTCCTTGCACGCGGCCAGTTTCGTTTGTAGGCAAGACGCGGCCACTTGCGGGTTAAAAGTATTTTTAATTTGATCGTTTCAGTAATAGTTCATCTATTTCGGTAACATATTTTTTTGTGATTTGTATCTTCACTGATACAAAATTAAACTCTTATATACTTCATGTTGCCGTGATGAAAGTACAGATATATGATGTTCATTTTAAATGTTTGGATGGTTGGTTCAATATTATAACATCTAGTATTTCAGAGAGAATTAAGTGTTCATCCATTATCACATGTTAAGGAAATTAACTGAGTTCCCAAAAACTTTAGGTATAAAAGATATGATAAAAGATTGATTCGGAGGTTAATTTTGACACGAAAAACAATCTATTTATCTATATAAGAATGTATCATTTGTAATTTGTTTATGAAACAAATACATAACACAATTAGACGAATTTCTAGTTGCGGCATTGAACTTCACATAAAAGAATTCTCTAAGTTTTTAGTGTTACGTTTTTTAATTATATTACTGAAAATATTAAAGATTTTACATTTCCATAAGTGCATTGTAGTTATGATAAAACAAAATAGTTATTTTCATATTAAGTGTGTGAAGTTTCGGTTTTTTTCATGGTCGAGATTTTTTGCCGAGACCGTAGGTCGAGGCAAAGTCTCAATTGAGACTATCAAAAGGGCGGAAACTTTACACACGAAATATGAACATTGTTTTCTACAAGTGCATAAAAATATAATCCAAATAGTTTCGTAATATTTTGTAAGTCCGTAGTCCAGAACCAAACATGCAAAAAAGTATTCTAAAATCTTGCAAAAAAGACTTTTTTCACGGTAACAAGATAGTTGTCTTGGCAACGATCTTTTTTTAATGGCGAAGTTCATGTACTGCCAGCGATGCAAAGAAGTCTTTTTTATGCAGTTGTAGAAAAAACGTTTCTATTTGCTTTGTTAAAAGCTAACAAAAGCCATGACTACGTTTATCTATAAATCAACGTGAATTAGCAACAGTTTCTATACCTACGAGAAATCGTCAGAAGTTTTTTTTTTCATTATCTGAAATCACGAAACTGGTACAGAAAGCAAAGCTCAGGACGCAATCTCTTTACCAGCAACGAATCATTAATTATAACAAGTTTACACTCAACACAACCATTTCCAAAATTCATTCCCTTGAATTATCAGCGGCAAATTTATGAGCCAGAACCCAAACTACGTAGGTATCTACATAGTTTGATCAAGTTGGTTCCAATTCAACAAGTTGAGAAATCCCGCCTAAAATGTGAACGAACTCGTTTTAACCTGATTAAACAAAGTACGCACAAAGCGTGGCCTCAGCAAAGGCCCAAATGCTTCAGGGAAGTTGGAAACAAACGTAAAGTTCTACAAGGACGACGAAGCTGCAGATATGATGCCCCTGGCGCAAAGGAACAAGAGAACGACGAATTGTATTTGCGTTCTGCTACCGTCTTTTGTTTCTCGGCAGGCACTGGTGTTGGGATCTGATGTTGAGAATGTTGTTTTATTTACCGTTTTTTATTCATTTTTTATATTTTGTTGTTCACTAAAATTATTTCTTCCTTGTGTGACACTTCAGTTCTATTTGAGCTATGACATGACACGTGTGCGGTGTTATATGAAAAGGGACGCAATCTATCGAGATATAGGGCAACTCCCTGTTAAGTAATTAATATAGCAGGTAGAAGCTATGAACAACCCGCATCTTGGACAACATGGAAAAGAGCCAAAATTTATTGCTTAGTTATCCTTGAAAATATATTTTATTACATGGGAGGTGTTCTTTTTAAAATTTAAGTTGTATATGACTTAGTGAAGGGATCACAGAATTTCGAAAATGTTCACACAATTCACTTTTTCCCATAGCACGTCATACGCAGTTTGAACTGTTTTTTGACGTAAAATAAATAAATAAATAAATAAATAAATAAATAAATAAATAAATAAATAAATAAATAAATAAATAAATAAATATATAAATAAATAAATAAATAAATAAACAAATAAATAAATAAATAAATAAACAAATAAACAAATAAATAAATAAATAAATCTTTCGTCACAAAAGGGTTGCAGTATTTTTTTTATTTTCCACTATTTCAATCATGAGATTTTTGTCTATTATTTTAAAGTTTGAATGTCCAATAACTGTTTAAATCCACTTTGCAAATTATATCTTTTCGATTGTCCAACGGACTTGTTTCTTACTCAACGAAGAAGCAGAACGAATCTTGTAGTATTAATAAATGATGATGATGATATTACCACTGAATGATGGTATTTCCTCAGATAAAGTCAAATATTCTCATAGTACGATATTACCTAAGATATCTACACCCGTTTGATTGATTATTTCGTGTTTACTAATGCGTGGTACTACTACTATGTTCATTGGTCCCGCAAGTGTAGTGCAAGTTTTATCACGGCAAGTGGTAATTATCTGCCCCCGCTGAATAGGGAGTTTACAGTGCCGACCTACGAGACGGGTTGGATGGTTTTCCTCAACCAGGGATCTCCCACCAGTGAGGCACTGTAATGAACCAATAACAAATTCATGATATTTTATTTTTTAATTGTAAATATGTCGATGAATATTTGTTTCGTTGCAGAAAAAAAGTGTTACATCAATAAGTAATCTAGTAACAAGACCCGTTTGCCTAATACCTACCAGAGACTAGATCAATGCTCCGTTAAAGCAATGTAACATACTTCATATGAATGTGTGTGTGTGTGTGAGGGTAAAGGATTGATTGATTAATTGATTTTTTCGTGTTTACGGGCGCGTCAACTACTGTGATCATTAGTCCCGTTAGTGTAGTGCATGTTTTTTTCGGGAGATGGCGGTGATCTTCCCCCACTGGATGGCGAGATCCGGCGCCGACCTACCGTCGGCTAGTGGGGTTTCCCCCTAACCAAATCTCTCCCACCAGCGGGGCACCGCCCCAGCCGGGACAAGCTCTAAGCCCCCGACCGGTCTCCGGGAATATGTGGTAGTGTAGTGCATGTTAGTGTCAGTGTGTGTGCAAGGGGAGAGGATAGGACAAGGAATAGGAAGGACAGATCGCGCGCGGTCCGTGGCCCGTTTGGTAAGGTACTGCTCCGGCATTCGCCTGGTGTTGATCGGAGAAACCACGGAAAACTTCCGATCAGAGCAGCCGGCCGCTAGAATTCTCCTCGAGACAGCGACTGAATTCGACCTAGCTGAAAAGCTAGTGTGGAAAATCCTGCCGCCGTCAGGACTCGAACCTAGGACCTCCCGGTCAGAGGCGCTGCAGTGACATCAGTTGATGCACTGAGCTACCGCTCCCGGTGTGAGGGTAAAGGAGGAGGCAAGGATAATGAAGGAATGATAGCACAAGTGGTGGCCCTAGGTCCATTTTTTTTATTCTGCACTGCCAGTAGTCTCGTATCGATTGGAGAATCCTCAGAAGACTATCGATAAGAACAGTCTTTCCTCCAGACAATATTACTTAAGCCTATAGATAAGCAGCTCTTTCCGGTTCAAAACATGAGTATAATATTTAATATTAATATGTCGTTGATAAAAATCATGGAATGAGTATCTCAAGACTAGCTGCTATTCCTTATCCAAACTTTTAATTGGATAACTACTTGAGTTGGAACTTTTCATCGTCGAGAGCTATTATAGAAGCTGCAACTTATCTGTTGGAAAAACCCTGGGGCGTGATAAGGTGACATAAGATAAGAGTATTTGGATATCTGACAGAGCGCCTTTGAGCCCACAACAAAAATTTTATCTGATATACGAGAGTACCTTTACGCCATAAATGTTGAAATTTTTTCATTTTTTATCATTTTTTAAAATTTATTTACAGTTGCTTTACAACTGTTCTGTCACATAGTGACCATTGTAACTTTCAACTTTGGGGTAACGGTTCAGCAACACGTACTAATAAGTAGACATCGGATGTTTAGGCACTAAAAAATCGTCTTTTATGCGCCTAAAAAGGTACTGAAAATGTGAAGAATAAAGAGAAAAAAGGCACTATTATAAGTTACATACACAAATGAAAAATTGTTTATAATTTTTGTCTGTTATTTTGTAAACTTAAATGCACAAAACAAGTTCGTACATTTTAATGTAAAACTAGATTTACATATTTATGACTCTTGTACATTTTATTCTTAACAGTTTGTTTTAACATGTAATATTTGCATATTACCAGTAACGTTTTAAGGATCACAATGTCAAATTTGCGACGGCAGGGAGACAAAATCAGTTTGAATGCGGAGAAGGATATCTGAATAATGTGACTGGTATATATTTTAGAAGTCCAACACTAGCAACACTGAAACCTTCTGGGAATGTATTTTTATTTCCACTTAAAATTTTGGTGTCCTCGGTGTATTGACAATCGATCATGTTCTCAGATCATGACTGCTATTTATGAAATAGGGAAATGGAGAAAAACCAGTTGGTATACTTTCAGGAATTCTCTCGTAATTTAAAATACCAAGACGTGAATTGAAGATTACGTAACGAATGGTCATGTTACACCACCACCGATTTTTATGATTTTATCCGATATCTTAGCATTGTGCATAAAAATAATAAAAAAGTCCTAAAAAAGGTATTTCTGCAAAAAAGGCATTTATGCTCAAATAAACAAAAATAAGCGTTATAAAACTTCGTCATATGTCATCATTTGTCAAGATTCGTGAACATATATTATCAGACTTTAAATAAGTTCGCTAGAATAAAATAGGCATTTCCCTAAACATCAGATGTGTGCTAATAAGTAATAACATACCCAAGCATTCATGCCCGGTGATTCAAACCCGCGTCCCTTCGTGTCAAGTCAACTATGTCCCTTCAATCTCAGTAAACTTGCCTGTCCAGGCCGGCGTTTTCCTTTTTTTGTTACCATCGTGAATTATAAAGTATATCGCTGTATTGTGTTTCAACCGGGTACTCTTGTGATCCGAATGTGGGCTTAAGTAAAATCTCTTTCTCTCTATCCGAATTTTTATCCGTCCGAAAATTTTGCAAAATGAAGAGACGTCGTGATATACAAGATGAAGAAAATCAGCATTTGCCAGGTCTATGCTAATGACAATCACCTATTAAATAGGTACCGAACAGTTGACACAACTACACAGAGAAGGTAGCAATGCTAGTTTTGAAAAAAATTGATCAAGTTTACCGTGCAGAGCAATTAGAAGTTATCTCTGTCCGTCAATAAGAACGTCTTATGACAAAGCAAAGACACATGCGTGTGCCTGAAAATTGAATAGATGGATGGATCGCTAAAATAATGAACAGAGATCAATAGAATAGTTAAGATTATATAGAAATCATCTCCGGCCGACACTGAGGTTATCACGTGCCAAATGAAGGAACACACAAAGTGCCTGAAAAGTTTGGTGAATGATGGATCCTTAGCATGGTGAATAGTGATCAATAGAATAGTGAAGAGCCTCAGAAGTCATTGAGGTCGTCAGGTGACAAATGAAGAAACATAGAAAGTGTGAATGGATGGATGCCTCGCTAGCATGGTGGGGAGTGCGGAATGGTCCAGCATTGTGGTCATTGGGTGACGAAGCAAAGAAACAAACAACGTGTGCCCGAAAATTTCGGTGATTGGATGGATGCCTCGCTAGCATGGTGGGGAGTGCGGAATGGTCCAGCATTGTGGTCATCGGGCGACGAAGCAAAGAAACAAATAACGTGTGCCCGAGAATTTCGGTGATTGGATGGATGCCTCGCTAGCATGGTGGGGAGTGCGGAATGGTCCAGCATTCTGGTCATCGGGCGACGAAGCAAAGTAACAAATAACGCGTGCCCGAGAATTTCGGTGATTGGATGGATGCCTCGCTAGCATGGTGGGGAGTGCGGAATGGTCCAGCATTGTGGTCATCGGGCGACGAAGCAAAGAAACAAATAACGTGTGCCCGAGAATTTCGGTGATTGGATGGATGCCTCGCTAGCATGGTGGGGAGTGCGGAATGGTCCAGCATTGTGGTCATCGGGCGACGAAGCAAAGAAACAAATAACGTGTGCCCGAGAATTTCGGTGATTGGATGGATGCCTCGCTAGCATGGTGGGGAGTGCGGAATGGTCCAGCATTGTGGTCATCGGGTGACGAAGCAAAGAAACAAACAACGTGTGCCCGAAAATTTCGGTGAATGGATGGATGGCTCGCTAGCATGGATTTGGTTCGTTGGTTAGTAATTCCGGGAACGTCAACGGCGTAGGTCATTTTTCCAGTCATGTGCATGTTTTTTTCTTAGGGAGATGGCGGTGATCTTCCCTATCGGATGGCGAAATCCGGCGCCGACCTACCGTCGGCTACCGGGGTTTCCCCCCAACCAAGACTCTCCCACCAGCGGGGCAACGCCCCAGCCGGGACATGCTCTAAGCTCCCGACCGGTCTCCCGGAATTTGTGGTAGTGTTGTGCATATTAGTGTAAGTGTGTGTGTATGTAAGGGGTGAGGATAGGACAGGGAAGAGGAAGGACATATCGCGCGCGATCCGTGGCCCGTTTGTTACAATACTGCTCCGGCATTCGCCTGGTGTTGATCGGAGAAACCACGGAAAACTACAGATCAGAGCAGCCGGCCGCTAGAATTCTCCTCCAAACAGCGACTGAATTCGACCTAGCTGAAAAGCTAATGTCGAAAATCCTGCCGCCGTGGGGAGTGGGAACCTAGGACCTCCCGCTCAGAGGCGCTGCAGTGACATCAGTTGATGCACTGAGCCACCGCTCCTAGTGCTATCATGGAGAGAAGTGCAGAATGGTATAGTGAAGAGCACTCTGAGCGGGAGGTCCTAGGTTCCCACTCCCCACGGCGGCAGGATTTTCGACATTAGCTTTTCAGCTAGGTCGAATTCAGTCGCTGTTTGGAGGAGAATTCTAGCGGCCGGCTGCTCTGATCTGTAGTTTTCCGTGGTTTCTCCGATCAACACCAGGCGAATGCCGGAGCAGTACCCTACCAAACGGGCCACGGACCGCGCGCGATCTGTCCTTCCTCTTCCTTCTCCTATTCTCTCCCCTTACACAAACACACACACACTAACATGCACTACACTACCACATATTCCGGGAGATCGGTCGGGAACTTAGTGCTTGTCCCGGCTGGGGCGGTGCCCCGCTGGTGGGAGAGTCCTGGTTAGGGGGAAACCGCACTAGCCGACGGTAGGTCGGCGCTGGATCTCGCCATCCATCGGTGATCACCGCCATCTCGCGAGAAAAAACATACATTACACTAACGGGACTGATGACCAAAGCAGTTGACGCGCCCGGAAACACGAATAAATCAATCAATCAATCAATAAACATGTTCCTGTGATTCAATATTTCGTTACACTCAAGGCATAATGCACGAACGCAACACTCCATGAAAAAATAAGATCCTCGTATTTAGAATGCAGAAGGGATGGCACAATAGGTCTGCAAGAATTGCCGCTTGGTTCGTCTACTATCTTGCAATGATCTGGTCACTGTGACTGTCGAAAAAATATGAGTGACACCTACAGGCTCTCCACACTGCTATTTTTACAGAGCTGTTTCTCAAAGCCCGTCATCACGGTGACATTATGGCACGGTTTTTAGCGTCTTTCTCGGTCGTGCCGCGCTAGAGTCGCTTAATAGCCGGCGGCGCCAGCCGAATTCGTTTACTACGCTCCGTGAAGTCACGAGGGTTAAGCGAATTCGAGACTCGCGTGCTCCTGGTTGGGTGACCGGCCAGGAACTCCGAGATCTAACGGCGTCGAGCCCCTGGCCGAAGGGATAAAAGGCACTGATTGACTGCGACGTGACGAGACTTGACAAACATAGTAGTTATTAAGTATAGTAATTACACAGTAACGCAGGATTACTCCAGAGGAAAGCGCTCAACGCCCAACAAGGGTTAAGAGACGCGTTGCGTCAACAACGACGCAACGAATTGAAAAAAAAATCTACATCACGGTCGCGAGCTTACGACACCTAACGGCATGATAGAGAAAGACGCGAATAACCGTGCCATAATGTTACCGTGATGGCGGGCCTTGAGAGGCCGCTGGAGGAGAATTCTAGCGACTGCTCTGATCAGTAGTTTTCCGTGATCAACACCAGGCGAATGCCGGAGCAGTACCCTACCAAACGGGCCACGGACCGCGCGCGATGTGTCCTTCCTCTTCTTTGTCCTATTCTCTCCTCTTAGACACACACACTTACACTAACATGTACTACACTACCACATATTTGCCGCACATACTACCGCAGTTTTGTCTCGCTCCGATTATCTGGATCTGCTCTGCTCTCTCAATAAGCTTCACTGGATGACCCAGGGCTAAGGTAACGCCTCTTCATAGTTTGGAAACACTGTGCCCAAGAATATTGAGCGGCGTTCAGGAACTCTCTTCCACGCCATCTGTTTGCATCGTGGGCCAACCAATGTAGTTCCCTTTGTTGACGCCAGGATCACTTTGTGTTTCACACATTTGTCAACATTTTTTATGCAGAAAACTGTATCATGTGTTGATAGGAGGACTTCTTCTTACTGGATAATGAAGGGTAAAAAATACAGTAAAATTTGGCGTGGAAATTTACATTAGAAACCGCTCATGAAGAGTACTGAATAGTGTAACTCGGACATTCGAACTCAAGTATGGATACTGATTCTCTCGGAGAAGGTATTGTAGATACAATACATAACAGAAAATGAATATAATATCAAGATGTTTTTGATATATCTCTATCTATTATAAATGTTTCAAATGCAAGCGGTACATATCTAAGCGGTACTGTCAAAATGTTTACTCAGCTAATATCAAAACGTTAGATAGATTCATTGATTAATGATTCCGGGCGCGTCAACTGCTAAGTTCATTAGTCTCTTAAGTGTACTACATTTATTTATCGCTGCAAGTGGCAGTGATTTTCCCCGCTGGATGTAGATATCCGGTGTCAACATACCTGTCGGCTAGCGGGGTTTTCTCCAACCAGGTACCTCCCACCAGCGGGGCACCGCCGCTCCCGGCTCTAGTTCTAAACTACCGACGAGTGTGGAAGTGGCAGTGTATGTTAGTGGGGATGAGAATAGAACAAGAAATAGAAAGGAAAGATCGCGCACGTTCCGTGGCCCGTTTGTTAGGGTACTACACCGGCATTCGCCTGGTGTTGATCGGAGAAACAATGGCAAACAACCGAGGAGACAACCTGAGCCGCCGCACGGTCGGGTATTTGGCCGCTTTAGGCGGTCAGAAGTAAATTTAAAAAAAAATCAATCGAGGCAAATAAAACATATCACATTATAAAACTAAAATGTCAGGGAATAACTTGCTGCTGAAAAGTTAACGGTAGGCGTATATTGTCTGAACTTTTCTACTCGAGAAGTGCGCCTGTTCGTTCTTGACTCCCACGCGGGCTTTAATCTCACAGTGAATACTGACGTTCGATTTTGAAGGGAAGAGCCATGGAGCCTGATGAAGCAGGTAAGGGTGTACACACTATGTGTATTTTCGTAGAGATTTTAATTGTTTTAGCTGAGATAGAGCTTTTCAATTTTTAATGAAGCAAATTTTAATTAGTGGAAATAAATTAATAATACTTCCGAAAGTTCCCGGGTTACAAATTTTGGTGCAATGGAAGGATTACGTTTTATATTTTACAATTTTGCAAAAATTAATCGCGGATTCACGCGGTTTTGCACGATATACAGCCAATTATGTACGAATGCGATTGACGGATTTTTTTACATGAGTTTATTTACTTTTTAATTTCCTCCAAATTTCGTTTTAGGGCATTCGAGCATCAACGTAATGACTCGAAGAAAGTTACTTAACATGATTTAACAGTTATGTAACAAAAAATTATAAGATATTAACGAAAATTGGAATTTATCGAAAATTGTTACATAAAGGAAATTATTCTCACGAACAAATAAAGGAAATAAAGCATAAATTTTCATATTTTAAATGTAATATGAAACGAGTCTGTAGCACATAAGAAAGTAGATTTGTTTGTTAAAAAAGGAACCAGAAGCCTGAAATTTTGACTATCGATCATACATGATAGAATTTGCCTATTTGAATGTGTATTGCATCTTTCATACAAACTGCTTTCTAAAGAATGGCATATAATATCAAACAATGAAAATGCTTTAGCGAAGCAAGGAAAGTCACTCAAGATGAAGATAATGAATTTTCAGAAGAAATAGAATAATCTTCGGATGAAGTACCATATCTCTTATTACCATCTGTACTGTCACTATTTTCAAATTTTTTGTGTTCGACGTGAAACTCAAATTTTAATTAACAATAAGATAATTAGTTAAATTATATTACTGTAGAACACTGTGAATTAACAAGGATCGTATAAAAAATCTAGTAGCGGATTATTTCAATGAAAATTTTATTAGATGTGTACGCATTTTCTTTATTATTGAATTATTTGTGTTACTTTATTGTATTCTTTTAATTTTATTGCTTTTACATTATTGTTAATAAAAGTATTACATTATATTTTGTATTTAGTTCGGCATCCAAACATACAGCACACCTAAACCTAGCTCTGTTCTTTGGGTTGTATTTATATACAAATAAAAATAAAATTTATTTTGAAATAAAAAGTTCAAAACATTGTATTTCCTATTAAAATCTGCTTCGTATCACCTAAACAGCCACGAATGAGAAAGGGGGCAATTTAGATGCAATTATCGATATTCGATTATCGAATATCGTGCGACCGTCAAAACTCGAACCCTAGGACCTCCCGGTCAGAGGCTCTGCAGTGACATCAACTGATGCCCTGAGCTACCTAAGCCGATTAATAGCTAAAGAGATTCCGCTTTTATCGCTAATTGTTCTTCACATAAATAATTAACGCACAAATCCACAAAACAATGAGAAACTCAAAGCAAGCGAAATTACGAGTTACAACATACATAGCAACTGATATTATTTTATTTTGTATAAATACTTCATTCTACCTTACACTTTCTAATTTACTTACATATTTTATACATATTTATTTGAACTGCAATTGGGTGTGTCCCGGTCTTAGTTATTAACAATAATTACAATAATACTAACAATAATAATAAAAAATAATAAAAGAGTACAATACAAGACGAGGTTGCAATAATCATACTGTCACTACTAATAAGTATTATAACAATTATTTCAACTCTATCATGATATACAATAATTGTATGATGGTGATACTAAAAATTAATACAATCTACATAGATATTGGCTAAATTAGATTTTTAAAAAAGGGAAATGATCGCGTTCACTACACTTCACTGCACTGCAATGCACTACACTACATGGTTTGCTTTGAATCGCACTGACCAGCACTTCACCGCACTTCACAGCACTTAGTTACTTATTTAACATCTACGAGTGAGAACCCGTCAAAATTTGACGGTGAGGTTTGAGATAAATGTAAAATACTGTTCCTAGACTAATGTTCACAATATATTGCATTGTTTGAATCATCAGGTCATAACGAAGATATTCTGTGATGTGTAGTTCCCAAAATTTTGAACACGCATGGTCCATGACCAGGTGGCAATGCAAAATGGCTCACTTATTCCAATAATACACGAAATGACACAAAAGAAAGAGCACTATTATACTGACGGATATTATTTCTAAAGTTTTTTGATGTGTCATCATCTATAAACAAATTTGATTACTTCTGGCATATTGCTCGAAGGTAAACTTATTTTCCCATTAAGCATTCCCATTAAGCCAAATTTTATTTTTCCAGAGTAAACACGTTTGCAGAATTTCTCTCGCATTGGAAGTACAAAGCACAACAAAACTGACATTTTCTGCGCTGACTTTCTCATTCTCTACGTCCAGTTAATGTACGTTTGTGTCTTTTGGAGCGCGTGGGCAACGATTCGGAATTCGACATAACCTGTGAACAACTTCACTACTTCAGTACAACCGAGCAAAACCCACAATCCGAATGTTCTCTATAAAATACATCACAAAAGCAAATACATGCAAACTGTCAACGCCACAATGCAATTACACTGAAACAAAACCGTGACGAATTGTAAACAAATCTCAACAATCAAAACAAAACATCAAGCAGCGTGGACTCACATCTAGCGTTTCATATAATCAATTTTGAAACAGCCACCCTTTGGAAGAAAAAAAATGACTACTGATAAACAGGATGATTTAAATAATTAATTTACACCGTAAATGTTGGTGAATTAACACAAACAATATCTGATAACACATGTAGGGATCACATTCTTTCATGTAAAGGAAAAAATACTACAATCAGTTCAGTAGAAGATCTAAACGAAGCCATGGCAGAATACCTTATTTTTTTAAATATATAGATGACTCTCAGCTTGTTTTAACCTATTTCTAAAACTTCGGACACTTAAAGGAAAAACTTTGAAAGTTGCTGTGGGTAAACTGTTCCAATCTCTAATAGCTCTGTTACAACAGGAAAATTTCTCAAGAACTGAATTTTGTTTCCTTGTTCGATTTTTGTGGGTGTGATAGCTTCGACTGAAATATTTTTGTTTTTTCTAGTCTAACCTACATTTCCTTCCAAGCTGGTTGACCTACGTACGATTTATAAAGAACACAAAGCTTCGCCCGTGTTCTTCTCGTTTCTAGAGGTTCCATTAACTTTTTTATTACATTAGTTCTATAGGTAAACTTATTCGCATTCTTCTGTATTCTAACTACATATTTCTGGTGCGACTTTTTGCACGGATCTCAACATGCCACTCCGTATTACATGAGAGGGTGAACCAGTGAAAAACATGCTAATTATTTGGCGTTTACAAAACTTTTGTTTAGAATTCGCGTTACAAAATGCGGATGCGAAATAGAAAATACGAACATCCACGATTTTCTCGCTACCTCCTTTTTATATGCTTCTCCAAACTTAATTTACTCTCTATATGAATACCTAAATACTCGCATGATGAGAACTTGGAATGATGACCTCACCTAAACGATAGTCTGGTTCCTCAAAATTTCATCCTCGCCAAAACGTTATTGTTTTGCTTTTCGATCCGTTAATTCCCATGTCATTTTTTTCAGCCCAATCACATAAATGTTCTACATTCCTTGATTTTTTCAGTATACAACACAATCGTCTGCAAATCAACGCACCTATGTCAACGTGGAGATCATTCGCGTACGTTGAAAAAGGTAATGACCCTAAAACAATTCCCTGTGGAACCCCTGAAGTACCAATATCCTTAGACTAAAACAGAGTGCCAATTCGAATATTTTGTTTTCTGTCCCTAAGTAATTCACTTATCCACTTTACAACTCTAGCACCAACTCCTGAAGTTAATGATTTCCTAATAAGTAGATCATGCGGTACTACGTCGAATGCTTTCACAAAGTCAATTAGGACTGCATCCATCCTCGCACCCACGTCAACTTCGTCAGCTAGATCTTGAAAAAGAGAAACAATTTGACTTTCTCACAAATATCTACTTCTAAACGCATGCTGTTCGTGAAAAATCCAGTTCGCTTTTTCACATTCGCGGCGAATGTACCCGACTATTAAATGCTCCATTATTTCGCCTACAACTGATGTGCGAGATACCGGTCTATCACACATACTTTCGTTTTATCCCTATTTTTGAAAATTGGAAGAACTATAGCTGGTACACTTGCATTATTAATAGAAACAATGAATAATCTTAACCTATAAGGCAATACTGCCTCGCCATTTGAAGATATATTTCAAGACTGCTTCCCCTCGTTTCTACTTTTCGTTGGTTGGATGGTGATTCTCGGCGCGTCAATAGCTTAGGTCATGTGTCCCGTAAGTGTAGTGCATGCGTATTCTCGGGATATGGCAGTGATCTTCCCCTGCTGGATGGCGAGATCCGGCGCCGACCTACCGTCGGCTAGTGGGGTTTCCCCCTAACCAGGACTCTCCCACCAGCGGTGTACCACCTCAGCCAGGACAAGCTCGAAGCTCCCGACCAATCTCCCGCAATATGGGGTAGCGTAGTGCACGTTAGTGTAAGGGTTTTGTAAGGGGAGAGGATAGGACAAGGAATGGGAAGGACAGATCGCGCGGGGTCCTTGGCCCGTTTGGTAGGATTCTCCTGGTGTTGATCGGATAAACCACGGAACACTTCCGATCAAAGCCGCCGGCCACTAGAATTCTCCTCCAGACAGCGACATAGCCGACAAGCTAGTGTCAAAAATCCTGCCGCCATCGGGACTCGAACCTAGGACCTCGCGGTCAGAGGCAATGCAGTGACATCTGTTGATGCCCTTAGCCATCACTCCTGGTTGCTGCTTTGGTTGTCTCCCCGCCATCCCCCCCTACCTGGGGGTGTGAATCGCTAACGATGTCTGTTTACAAAGAGTACTGTAAGCCTCCAGTCCTGTCGTTTTTCTTATTTGCAAACCACTCTTTGTTATTTTTTATGGCTATTTTCACACTTTAATTTTGGAAGAAAAATATTCGGAAATAAAATCCAGAACAGGCATGAACGGCTATAAACGCGGTACATTTTACACACGTGTTGGACAATGCAACACTAGCACGAAAAACACATGTAGTACATACCACAACAGTGTAAATGATCTTGGGTGTCCAGGTGACGCCGCGTCGAGGGCTGTGTTGCCGACGTTTCGACCATCTTGTCGTGGTCTTCCTCAGGGCAGAGTCATGTAAATGATCTTGGGTGTCCAGGTGACGCCGCGTCGAGGGCTGTGTTGCCGACGTTTCGACCATCTTGTCGTGGTCTTCCTCAGGGCAGAGTCATGTAAATGATCTTGGCTGTCCAGGTGACGCCGCGTCGAGGGCTGTGTTGCCGACGTTTCGACCATCTTGTCGTGGTCTTCCTCAGGGCTGTGGCTGTTGTGCACAGCCTTCGACGCGGCGACACCTAGACAACTAAGATCATTTACATGACTCTGGCCGCGGAAGCCTACGACTTCAACGGTGTCGAAAAAGTTGTTTTAGAAGCCACTAGTAAAAGCGATTTTTCATAGCATCCATAATGTGCTAAAATTGTGGGAATTCTGATTTGGTGTTGTTGACGTTCTTATCAGAAGAAATAAGAGAGGTCATCTTCGTCAACATACTAGTATATATACATAGTATGTTGGCGAAGATAACCTCTTTTATTTCTTCTAATGCACTAAAAGTTTAATTTTTAGCAGTAATGTCAAATGTGAGTCGATGCTCAAGTGAATACATCTGTGAATACTTGTTGCAGAAGATTGTATACTTGATGTAAAATAATAGTAAAATCAGTAAGTCATTCTAAAAATAGAGTATAATACACGTGATAAAAGTACATGTGGTTTATTTTGCTCCTAAGTCTTGACCTGTCAGCCCTATGTCGCAACCTCTTCTACTCGCAAAATAAAATGTCCCTTTTACCACTCGTGTAATAACTATGTTGCTCCATACCTTAACGGTATTCCTTCCGTGTGATTTGTTTTGTCGCTGCTGATTTTTCATCATCAACAGCATAATTTATGTAGTGTACTTCACAGGCTCTTAACACCCTCACCAGTAGTATGAATATAAAACTACAAAATATAAACGATGTAGTAATACTATACAAACAATAAAAGCACAAAAAAACGGAACAGGAAACAGAAAATGTGAATATTGTGACGTCGTCGTGATGTGAAAAACAACAAAGACACGGAGTTATTTGTACAGATTAATTTACTGTATATTACAATATTTATATCTCCTCCGGAAATTACCGCTGCACTCCACAGCACTACCATTCCTTAAGCAAGCCGCCTCAGCCTGACTCAGCGTACCCCAGCGCTAACCTGTAACACCGCTCCCGGCATCTGCTGTAGCCACCCTCGCAAACCTGCGACCACCTCTCACGGATCAGCATATGCCTCCGCACCGCGATTCGGCCCAAACTCGAATCCAATCGCCAACACTCCACCGGCGTCTACAGCGAGGAGTCACGTGACAGACCTCCCACGCTGAAGACCCGCAGACCGCGTCACCTCATTACAGAGTTTTGGGCCGGGCGCACAATGGGGCCCGCCGACCAGCTGCAGACGATCTGTCCTCACACATCATTCTGCGCTAGCTGACCGCCGGATGTTCCCAGACCCGCCCCCACCGGCTTGCACCCTCGAAACGACCGCTCCGGTTGCACCGCCTGCCCGACGCCTGGACCACCCCCTCCCACGCCCCGCCTTGTGCGGTCCGACGACTAGGAAATGCTACGACGTTACAATATCCTTGACACGTGTTTGAATTCATGGGATTATTCATAATACAATGATGATATACGACTTAGATATGTTACAAATTCTGTTCGAGTCTATACGATATTCACTAGTTTGGAAAGTGAGTTGTGGACCTATTCATGTCAACTATTGTAAAGAACAATATGTGTAATTGCAGGTGTATGCATTTGTGTCCATTAAAAGTTTTGCAATGCAATGGTTGAAAATTATTTCGTATATTTCAAGTTTCAGGTATCAATGTTGTGACCCAGCTTATCCTGAGTTCTTGTAGTGTAGGACTATGACAAATTTGTAAGCTGAAAAACAAATTAAATTTCTTTGAGATATAAAAAGGGACTACGGATCGTTTATGGGGGTAACAACATTTTGAAAATTATGTGAATGTGAAATTAGTTTGAAATCTTTTTAAAAAACAATAAAAAATATCACATGAAATATTGGAAATGCTATCATCGATGTCCTGTTTTAATTATTAATCAAATATTAATAACTACTCCTTATGAATTCTAAATGTAGTAAAGTTAATGCTCTTCATTTTCTGCGAGAAAAGATGAATACACAAAAAAAATATTAACCCAATATGATAGTTTAGGTTACAAGGAAATAATATTTCCAGTGTACCCATAAGGTCCAATAAACCGATCAAGAGATACAAGGGAGACAAGTTATGAGTTTTGAAAACAAACGAAATCATTAAATAATGTACCATTAATTTACAACTCCCCTGTGCTTTTAAAAAATACTAATATTGAAACAAGATAAACACACATGTGTTCAGAAGATCTAGCATATCTACTTGTTTCAGTGCTATCAATTCGCGATATTTAAAGCAAAGAATATTGAAAATTGCACCAACGTTTCATATAACCCGTGCTGTTTCATATATATACCCGTTTGACGGTACCTGTTGTTTCTAAGAGCGAGTAGAATCAAAGATCATATCAAAAATTCTACAGACATTTGTTTTTTTGAGTAGAAAGGTTCCAAGTTTAAGTTGAATTTCTTCATTCCCATCCTTGCATCTTCTTGAAAACAATATAAATTCCGATTTTATTTTAGAAATTGTGAATACCGAGTTAGTTGACCAATTATTGATTTTATTTAATGTTTCTTGGATGATATTCTCAGTTGTTTGAAGGTTTTTTCCACTGCAGAGCAGAGTGATATGGTCGTGAAAAAGGTATATTTTTACAGGATGTTGGACAACAATATTCACTTCATTGATGAAGTAAGATTAACTAAGAAGTAAGTAGTACTTAGAAGTACTAAGTAGTACCTTAGTACTAAGTAAGTACTTAGTAAGATTAGTTAATCTTACTAAGTACTTAGTTAATCTTACTACTACTAGTACTAGTACTTAGTTAATCTTACTAAGTACTTACTAAGTAAGTACTTAGGGCCGGTTTCACCAAACGAAGAGTAAGAGTTTACTCTGGGGTAAATCACGTTTACACGAGAGTATCTTCTGGGAGCGTTTCACCAACACTTTACTCGAGTGTAAATCGCATACACGAGAGTAAATTCGAGAGTAACTTTACACGGCGAAGATCCGTCGAGTAAAATGCGGAGTAAGCTGTTTTCAACGTGCGTGTACCTGCGACGTGTTGTTATGGCTCGACGATTGCGAATGATGGTATTTGAAGATGATTCCAGCGATGATTCGTAATATTATCCTGTAATGCGAAGACAAAGATAGGTGTAGGAGAGAATGGATTGGTTTCCCAATTATGACGATCGAGATTTTGTGACGAGGTTATGTTTGACCAAATTATCAGCTCTTCTATTTTGAAGCGAAATAATTTGCATACTAAAGAATAAATATAAAAAATATATTCAAGTAGTAGAATTATTTCATAAACTATTATTTCTGAATTGTAGGTACCCATTTACAGGCAATCAGTCCAGAATCAAAATCAAAATAGGATATTCTATTAAAAATCATTTAAATCGTGCAAGTACGTATTTTATTTGTGAAGTAAAACTCATCGGGTACATTATGAACAGTGGAGGACTTTGTAAATTTATTTTTCACCGATGTGGATTCGAAAAAAAGTAAATATATGACAAGAAAAGGAAAAATAAGAACAATAAGTACTTATTTATTTAACCAAAAACAGTAATAAACGGTAATAATAATAAGAGAACGTATGGGGGAGATCAGCTGCGTACGTTTTCTTGAGTTCCAGAATCCCTTCCCAACGTTTTAACTATAACTAATAGTTGAAAGATGAATAAAAGTTAAAAAATAAAACAAACAAATATTTCTTTTAAAAGCGCGAGGTTAACAACATTTGAAAAACTAGACATTTTCGTCCTAGTTGGTAATAATATACCTTCGAAAACCTAGACTACGTAATATTAAGAAATAAAGATACAAAAACTAAGAAATAAGCTACGCTATCTCAAATAACCGCAAAAAACTAAGAGCAAGACGACGCAAAGAACTTCCAAATCTGAAATGTAAGGAAATAACCAGAGGTTCCCTTTGGTCCGCAATGGTTCACAGTGTTACTCTCGTTCACGGCCTCTTGAATCACTCTCTACTGTGTATGAAAAATTGCGTGTTCAGCAGGTACGCGGAGTAAATTGGGGAGTATGTACTCTAGAGTAACATAACCCTCCAGAAGCGTGGTGAAACGCTTATATTTTACTCGAGAGTAACTATCGTGGAGTAATGCTTACTCTCTCGAGTAACTACTCTTCACTTTACTCGGCTGTTGGTGAAACCGGCCCTTAGTAAGTTTAACTAAGAAGAGTAATATGCTAAGAACTGATCCCTGTTGGAGACCATTTGTCAACTCTGTGGGTTGTGATGTTGTATCTTGTATTCTGACTCTAATATATCTATGTTTTAGAAAGTTTATGATGAATGCTAACATGTTCCCTTTCATTTGCATGTTTGACAGAATGTTTACCAGTCTGTCTTTATATACCATTTCGTATGCTTTTTCAACATCCAGTGAGACAGAAATATCATGTTGCTTAATAAACAAAGCATCACAAATTTTAGTATCAATATTGACTAGGTGATCATAAGTGGATGTAAATGCTCTGAAGGCACTTCATTTCGGTGATATCTGTTTGTTGCTTTCTAATATCCATCTCAGTTTGTTGTAGACCATTGTTTCTAGTATTTTGCACATATTACAAGTTAGGGAGATTGGGCGAATGTTAGTTGGTTTGGTGTGATATTTGTTTGGTTTGGGGATTGATACACCATTTTTTCTCTCCATTGATTGAGAAAGGATTGAGTGGTCCAAATAAAATTATACAATTGGAGTACATATTCATGACCAACTTTAGGCAGCTTTTTTAGGAAACTATTCGGTATTATATCAGCGCCTGATGCTGAATTATTACTATTGTCTAATACAAATGTGAGTTCGCTCATTAGGAACTCTTGGTTATGCTGTTCTTCATTATCTTTTAGAATCAGTCTGATGTGATCTTGATTTGAGTTGATATTTGGAGCTATTTCAGATAGGAATTTTGAGTTAAAGTTTTTATTACTTCAGTAGTCAGCAAAGTTGTCAGCAAGAATGTTACTAATAGCTTGAGGATCAGAAAGTTGTTTTCCATTATTATCCACGAAGGTATAGGGGGTACTAGGCCAACGTTTTCCACTGATTGACTTTATTTTCTGCCAAAGTTCAGTTGTTGAAGTTGCTGGTGGGAGAGTCCTGGTTAGGGGGAAACACCTCTAGCCGACGGTAGGTCGGCGCCGGATCTCGCCATCCAGCGGAGGAAGATCATCGCCATCTCCCGAGAAAAACATGCAGTACACTAACGGGACTAATGACCGAAGCAGTTGACGCGGCCGGAAACGCGAAAAAAATCAATCAACTAACGGGACTATTGACCAGAGCAGTTGACGCGCCCGGAAACACGAAAAAATCAATCAATCAATCTTAGATGCTGCTTTCAATTACTTCTTGTGTCTTTTTTGTCTTCTTTGGCTATTTTACGGACTATGTTAGGGTTAATCAGTTTATTATTTTCTTGTTCAATCTGTAATGAAGAGTAATGAAAAAGCTTTTTAGGTATAGTAGAGACCATATTACCATTCCTTTCCACGGTTTCATGCTGATTTTGGTGGCTTCTTCAGTAGTTTTTTCATTAATTGAAGATTCTGGCAATTCACAGGAACTATCCCTAATGTGATTAGATTCTTTGGGGACAGTGGTCAGGTTGATATTCTTATTATGATTAGCGGTGAAAGGTGGAGGGACATTGTCCAGCTAAGTACCCTGTATTGGGGAGGCTTGTTTTAAGAAGGGGGGGACAGTTGATGGGGTCACTGGTTGAGGGGGCAGTGGGTGTTGCAGTTATAGTAGGCTGTACTTCCATATTATTAGAAGGGATAGTTGGTACTTTTTACTGGGAGTGTCCAGAAGGCAATTCTCTTTGGAGTAATTTTTGGGTCAATTACTGGCAGGATGGCTTTCCATTTTACAATTGAATCAGGAAATATTCTCAACAGAGAAAAAAATTCTGTATGATGTGCCTTCATACTCAATCAATGATGATTGAGGAAGTTTATCAATTTCCTCAGATTGGATAAATACTTGCCTTCTGAAACTCATAATGTGACTCAAACTAGAATCTGAAAGACCAGCTCTAATGAAAGATATATTGGTAGAAATATTGATGTTGTGCTTCTTAAAAATATTGATGATTTCCTCATTTGAAATAAACGGATAAAGATTTGATATTGTAATGTGCTTAAGTTTGTTAATGAGGGGTCTTACATTTACAGTTATATTTTGTCGCTTAGAGTAGGGTGTTTATTTGTAATGACTTCAGCATTATTCTTACACTTCAGAAATATACATATTCTGTTGTTAGAGATTCTGGATATTAACGTAATAGCACTGAGGGGAAACATTTCAGTTAATTTACCTATGTAGTCCTTAACAGATAAATTTTCACATGCATCCAGTAATATGGCTTGATCTTTCGATGGAAAACTCACAGTGTTAGCAGCTCCAGCATACGATGATATATGTGGCTCTTGTAGGTTAGGTGACGTTGAATTCATCTTGGTGTTGGTTGATACAGGATTATCCATGAAGATAAGTCGAGCCAGCCGACAAGCCAGCTAGGAAAACGTTGCACACTGTTAAGATACACTGATGACACTATAAAAAACACAATAAAATAATATTAACACTGAAATGATTTGACTAATGAATAGGGTGTACAAATAAGCAGGTAGAGTGCAGCAGTAGGTGTTGCCTCAAACGCTGTCACCAGCAGACTGACCAATATTTATTGCGCACGTTTACAATTTCCAAGTACCAAAACGTAGCAATTACAACGCAGTTCACTGTGTACGCAGAGGATGTGAAGGAGTCGATGTATGGTCATTGACACCTGAAGATACAAATGGTAAAATAAATTCACGAGCAGGATTTTCTTAATAACAGCGACAAGATTTCATACATCTTATTTGCACAATGAGCTGTGCGATTGCTTAATAATGCCGCACATTGCGTTTTTAATTATAATTTCTAAAATTTTCTAAGTATCTTTATTATTTTTTCGCATACTGCTTACGCAAAGTAGACAAAACAGGGATAAACTGCGGGACAAATGGAGATTATTCAAGAGAGAAACATTTGTACCTGGGCCTTGGTAGTAAAAACGTTGATATATCTTGTTCCTTGTGGTAAATTACTACTTTAACACACTGTGTGGTAAGAATTCATGATTTGCCCGACCTTGGCACCAACAAATCGAATGACGGGAAAAAGTCTGTCTGTCTGTCCGTCCGTCCGTCTGCGGTTGGTCAGCGCTAGCGCCTAAACCGTAGAGACATTTTTCTCAAAAGTTGACAATATTTGATTGATATAAAGGAACTCAAAGTACTGCTAGTTTGAATCAGATATTCTTATTTTTGGAGATATTATACATGAAGCATTAGTATTTTCAAATATTCTCAAAAATGTCAGGAAATGTGTTGATTAAACTTTGTCGTCTGATGGAATAAAAGTCTTTCAAAAACTGCTTGAGTCTCAGTTTTGTTAAAATCCCTAATATTTGCAAATTACACAAGTAATTTTTTTTTGTTGATTTCCTAGAACTAAAATGTTGAAGATAAAGATTTCTTTTCAAATAAGATCTTATGCTTAGGCAGATCATGCTGTACAGCTGTATAGAATTTGAAAAACATATGAGTTATGCAGTCATTTTTTGGTTCAGTAGATGCGATCGAAAAATCTAAACAATTATTTTTCCAAAAAAGGGGCCAAATTTTTAACTTTTTCCTCATATGTAGTAAACGTTGTGCATAAGGAATGATCTACCTAAAGATTAGATATTATTTGAAAATAAATATAGTGGTGGTGGTTCCATTTTCTGCAAACTCAGTAACAATCGAAAATAAATTGAAAATAAATAAGTACGAAATTGAAATAAACATTTCTGTTTTCAATGAAATATGTTGATTAAATCGTTTTTAAAAAATAATTCTCAACTTTTTAAGAAAACAAGTGGTTTTGGTAATGTCTCTGCTTGATATTTTTAAAAAACATTTGTCAAAAATTCCAAATTCTTCTGCTCTAATTTTTTTTTTGTTTTCCTTCCTTTGTAGCAAAGAACAATGGAGATAATGGTGATTTTTTTCCTACGACACTGCAATTTCGAAAATTGCGAGAATATTGAATTGATGATAGAATTTTTGTTGTTAAGCGAGATCAGTACTATAATTAATACTATAAAAGAAGTCATTCTTTAAATATGAGAATTTAGTAAATTTTTGAATTTTCGGTTTTGAGAATTGAAATTTTACGCATATATCTTCAGGATTTATCACGTTGCAATACAATGATAGAAAAATCGCGACATGGCACATTAAAATTCTCCGAACAAATTTTCATTATTGGGCGGTATTTCTGCGTTCGTATCCCGAAGTTCTGGATTGTCGAATGGTTGATGTATAATCTTCAACAAAATGTATGTTTGCGACTAATGCACTGAGATTGGTAACGAGTTATAGAACTGATGAAGTGATTAATGAACTGAAAATGCGTAATTATAAATCTATGTAATAGTTATTTAGGTGTAAGTAAAATTAATACGTGTGTACGTGTACGAAGTAAAAATTATCAAACAGAAAGTGATGAAATACTAAGAAACATCCACTTCGACATTTGACAGAAAACAAAATGTTTGGTGACTACTGATACCGAGAAATAGATTTGACTTTCTCGTATAAGTACGTATATACGGAGTATTTATTTTTAGTATTGAGAAAGTTAGGTAATACTGCGAAAAATGGATTTCGATATTTCAGCGGAAATACACGTTTTGGGGTCCCGTGATACGGATAACGATTTTTTTCAAAATGTTAGTCTATCTGTCTGTCCAACCATCTGTCTGTGAACACTACCTACCATGCGCAGAAAATTTTTCCAAATTGAATAACCCGCTATGCAGCCCGCTCAAGTTAAAGCTTGAAATTTTGACAAACATTCTTTAAAATTTGGAGGTACTTTACATGAAGCCCCCAATTCCAATTTTTTTCTTTAAATTCCTTATAAAAATGGACTAAAATACATCTATAAAGATTGCATAGGTCGGATTTTGAGGGTTTACTCTACAATGTTTCAATATTTCGGAGGTTTGAATTTTTTCCGGCGCCTTCCTAAAACAAAATTAAAGATAGAGTTTCCTTCAAATAAAATTTTTTGTTCATAATCATTTCTTTCGGTAAGATCATGTCAATTATTTTAAAACTTTTAGTAGCGTTCGAGAAATATTGCGTGCAATATGTGGAATATTAAAAAATAACAAGTCCTAGATTTTCTTAAACACTGCTTCAAATTTTCAGATAACTGATAGTTTAGTTATCTGATATCACCTGTAGTGAGTGTGAGTTGATTTCATAATGTTTCCTCAATTGTTCTACTGCAGAGGTAATTCAATGGGATAGCAGTTCCCACACTAAGCACCTGATGATGTCACAAAACTAGTTACGAAACGTTGTGCAATTACTAGAATAAATGATTGTCATAAAAAACTTTGGATAGTTTTATTTGCAAACATATATTGACAATCAAGAAAAAATATTGATTTATTCTTTTCTGGTTTTTAATATTCAAATTAACAATCAAAACAACCAAATTCAATGAAAAATGCCCTCTGACGGCATGCAAAACAATACATAACACATAAATCATATCCTTAACGTTCAAATACAAAACACAATTCAATACCATTCACACTGAAAATCACATAAAAAATCCATTCATCCACCGAATGCGCATTATGTCGTGAAACCCATTGCCTTTCTTATTTTAAATTAAATATACAAAACTTGGTCTTCGACAGATGCCTTCTTTTAAAGTGTCAAATACAATATGCATGCAGAACTTCGCTGGTGATGGCTGCGACCTGCGACATGCGGCACACATTACGCGTCGCCGTCTGCCAATTCGTACACTCCCAGTGCACGATTATAATGTCGTCTCTGCTGCCACCAGTTTCCAGGATCGTGCATTTATACCGCCAGCTCACTCACTTCACACACCGCAAAACGTTTCAGAACGAATCGCAAAGTTCTCACAAATATTCCAAGTTCCGCCGCGAAATGGTACTGTTCGCCGCGTGAATGTAAATAAAAAAACTGTTTAAACTTCCCGCGACATAGAAATATTGTTCATCCACGAATAAATTAAAATATTATAGTAAATTTCATCACATCGCGCTAACCACATTGAAGTTTCATATCTTTACAAGGTAACAAAAAATGTACGACCATTGTTCTGGCTGGCAATTACACGAAAATTAATGTTAGCTTCGTTTTACCAATTAGTCATTCGCTTCTATTCAAAAACTCATCTGCCTATAGTCATTGCACTTTATCTACACAACAAAATATTTATAACTGCTCCTAAACACATTTCTTGAGCATGTGTCTAAAATTTGTAACATACGTTCGCGGACTTAGCGTCTCCCACGAATGCCAAACGCCAACTGACTCCTCCTCTTGAGCATTGTTGTCAAGAAAGTTAAAAGATTCATCACGAACATACGCCGATCGTTTGTTCATCGCCATGAATAACACTGCGAAAACATTTCCTATTCTCACGTTTTACAAGTTTTTCTGCCTCGCCATTGGTTTTAAACACTGTCTATATTTTCCTTTGTAATTACTACGTTGTCCGTTTTTCCTTTTCTTGTCTTATTTTATTAAATGTAACCATTTTCAGTCTAATATTTTCTCGTGACGTCAACCATGACGTCACACGACACGTCGCTTGTTTTATGCTAATTCCGATGATAAGTTTTTTACTTTTAATTTTAATAGATCTTCTGACTGTTTTCCGAAAAGGTGACTAATCTTGAAATTTGTTATAAATTCCGCCCCATTTTTCCATAAAGTTTTAACCCGATCCCTTCAAACGTTTTCTCAATATTTAAATACAACTATTCTTTCCATTAACTTCCTTATGTCAACAATCACCTCCATATTTCAGCTTGTCAATGCAAATGCATGATTACCATAATTTCCGAAATCTAATGAATTCCTGATCCGATTTTGACGATTCCACGTTCTAATGCTTCTAAAAATTTTGCTTTATTTAATGTTTACACTGGATTTCATCCTTTTTCGCGCATTCAGTCAATTTGGGAAAATGTCTGCGCGCGGCGCTGTCGTTTTCTGTCTTTTTAAAATATAAATGTTAATAATGTATACGAAAATCTGCATTTTGGGAAATTTAAACTACCGGGATTATCGTAAATCATTACTGTATATTGTCTACTCTCTTATGGTCGGTAATTCAGGATCTTTCTTCCGGGAAGTCAGTAATTTAAGATCTTCTGGTGATTCCCGTCACTGAGGTAAATAATTTGTGTTTGATTTTTTGTTTTGAAACTTTACGAGATCTGACCCAGATGAAAAGAAATTATTGAATACAATAGTGATAATAATTTATTAGAGAGGTTAATAAAGAAAAACATAGACCAGCAATTCTCAAAATCAATCAACAGAGAATGTATAAAATAAATAATTACACAAAGAAATGTACTAGAATTGTCGGTTTAATGTTCGTTGTTATTTTGGGAAGTGTTTTTCATATTTTGTTTTTTATAATTTCAATAAATATCAGATATTAGTATGTAAGTACAACTGTAAGAAATTTATTCTAAGTGACTATATTGATTGTATGACAAACCTTCAGTTCACTTTCATGGTACCTGGATGAAAATCTAAGATGTGCTGAAGATTTATTTGCAAGCACTGGTTTAGAGAGATCAGTTCGAAAAAGTTTCTCCGCGCAGAATTCGTGTTTTTCAATGCCAGTGGAAGGAAGACCTCGAAGCAGTTAGTTGGGTTTTATTAAATCGTTCACAGAAAAAATCAATTTTCGCTGCATTTGCAGTCCGCACACGTGGGTCTTAAAAGTCGAAATAGTCGTTATTCTTTGTATTGAACAGGCAAAAACATGTTATTATATAATGCACTCTTATGTGTCTCGTTTTTATATTTCAGTTATCTAAGTCCTGTATATTTAGATGGGGCACAATTATTTTGTCGTCATACGTTTTAGGGTTTTATGAAGTGATAAGTATTAAGCTTGTTAAGTAGGCATTCTTATTATTTGCACACACTTATTTTTGAAAGAATAGTGGAAATATTGCAGCTTGTTACCTGGACTAGTTGCCATTGCTTGAATCGATTGCTTTGCACGCAAGTGAGGCCACGTGACTGGGCATGAGTGGTCGAGGAATTGATTGTTCCCGATCTCCCAGTCCAGTTGCGGTCTTTCGTTCGCCGAGGCCACAGCAGTCAGCTTTCCCTTCGCACAAGAACAGGTCGCGAAGTCCACTCTTCGTTTGCGAGTTCTCGACCTGAGAGCATTTTGCCAACTGGATGTGATATCACTTCGAAGACGAAAGACATCTTATTTATTCGGTGGTAAAGGCGATTAGTCTGTTTTTTAGGTAAGTTGTTGGGAGAATTTCTGAAGGGCAGTTAAAGTACACTGGAATAAATCATATCACAATCTCTCAGAGAGAATTTATTACATCAGTATCAATAAATTATTACATTATTTATATATGATAATTATATGTTATTTCTGCTTGAATTTGAATTAATGTATGTTTAAACACATTTTCTCAAACTTTTTAAATTCTTTAGCTATATTTCTTTTCCTTCATTTTCTTCCTATATAGCAAGAAACGATAAGGAAAACGGTGTTTTTAACTTTTGTCGTATTCAATAATCTATTTCTCTCTATTCGTTACATAGAGGATGTCCATGGAGGAAACAATGACACGTTGAAATTAAGCTCTTTGGTCAATTTTAAGCATTTTTTCTCATATTAGCAGCTTTGATATTTCATATGGGTGAGCCGCAAAACGCACTTAAAAGTACTCTCTATACACAAATTTGGATTTCAAAAAAATTACTTTGAAAAAGTACTCTCTATACACAAATTTGGATTTCAAAAAAATATAAGCAGTATAAAAATATGGAAATTGTTAAATATTTACAAAAGAATTAAATATATTTGTTCACAAAGAAAAATTAAAACGGAAAACTAGTGTCGCTACAGAATGGCGCAGACTTTTTCGTATACGTTTTCTTATTTCTTTCGTCTGGGATAACTGTTCGGACATACCACACACTCTTGCCAGCTGCCTTCTAACTTCGCCCATAATACACTTTTTTTTATTTCCTTAATTTTTGGCTTCCTAATGATAGAACCGAAATATTATATTGAGGAATATTTGTACTGCTGTTACTGTAAATGCGAAATTCCAAATATTTATTCACAGAAATATTTTCAGATTTTTAAGAAACATTATTTGAAGTATTTCCTTCCAGAAATGCAGAAATGGATACAAATTTCTAGAAATGTGCATATTAACTACGTGATAGATATTAAAAATTACATTTTTATATCTTTTTAAAACAAAATAATACAGAAAAACAAATTTTATATCATGTTAAACTGTTGGTAAGTATAATGCTAAAGCTACTGAATAAAATAACATGAAGGGGTCAATCCATCATAAGTGATCCAGCACTGGGCGCTCCACCATCCCAAAAAGATTCATATTGAGTCGTATGCATAAAATGTTAGTATTACCTTTTGCTTCGCCTATAGTAAAAGGTGTTTGTAGAAGTACATACTACATATCGTATGCATAAACTAGGTTCTTTTGCTGCATAGGAAACACTACGCGCCTTTAGGTTTTACTTTTCGATAATAATCGATTAGTCACACTTCGGGTGCATTCGTAAAAGTTCGGGAGAGTTCGCGACCCGCGTATTTCGTTTCGATCGTGAACAGAGTAATTAATATAATCGTGAATGTTTCTCCGGAACTACATTCGATCGCTAATTGTTTTCGCGTAAGATTGATTGGTCTCAGATTGGTTTCGAGGTTAAGATCTCCACCACGTGCGTGATTAATTTGTGTTTTGAGATGTTTGTGCATTTGATCTGCATAGAAAAGCATTTCAAATGTCCGACGAAGAATTTATTCTTGAAGAAGATATCGGAGAGCAGGTAACGTTCGTGAATCTTCTGAAAGAATATCCTGTAATTTTAAGTAAATCTCAGACGCCAGTAGTGAGAAACGAAAAGGCGTCAGCACTTATTAATATAAAACGTAAGCTAGAAAACCATTATGGAAAGGTTGTGACAGAAAAGCAGCTTATGAAAAAAGTTAACAATATGAAAATGAAAGTGAAAAGAAAATCAGATATTAAGAGAACAGGAAACAAGAAAATTTCACTTTTGCCTTGGGAGCGGGAAATGTTGAATTTGATTTCCAAGGATGAAAATACCGCTTTAAATAAATTGCCATGTAAGTATTATTTTTATTATATATCACAATATATCTCGTTATAAAAGTTAAACAAGTGAAAATAAATTCAATTTTTATGTATTGAAGGTGCATTGGATACTGGTCTTCCGGGTTCGTCTCGAGATTTACTCGATGTATTACCACCCATACCGGAATCATGCTCTCCTCCAGCCATGGAAGAAGTGGTACCAAAGAGGCCCAACCGAAAGCGATCTTTCGAAACGGAAGAATGCGCAAAATTAAGTACTGGAGATCTGCAACGATTATTAATAATTGAACAATTAAAATTAACACGATTGCAAGCAGAGTATTATAAAAAAACATGAAAATTGTTTCACAGTTAAATACTGATTTAATTTAAAAAATAAAGTTAAATATCAATTGGGTTTTCATTCATTGTGTATAATTTCAGCCAGTTCATTCCTTTTCTGTTGTCCTCTCATGCGTATTGTAGTTTCATCATTATCATCATCATCATCATCTGTATAATCAAAATCACCACTATCACTCAAATCATCGAAGTCATCATCATCTTGAAGATATTTAGAAATGTTGTGTAAAATAATACATGTTAGAATGAATGATGGGATACGAGGTAAGGCCACTCTCACGCCGTAGTGAAGACTCGGGAATCTTCTTTTTAATTGGCCAAAACAACGTTCAATTATCACTCGTTCTCCCGACAATAATCTGTTGTATGATCTTTGCTGGGGATTGTTGGGATTTCTGTACGGCGTCATAAGCCACGGTGCATTCCCATAACCTTCATCTGCAATTAATACCACATTTTTACTTCTCTGCATCACTGCATGCACACCACTGTTTCTCCACACGCGTGAATCGTGAACTGAGCCGGACCAGCTGATATCAACACTGGTGAAATATTCTTTAGAATCACAGGTTGCCTGAACATTGATTGACGGGAAACCCTTACGATTCACGTATTCATCTCCATGAATCGAAGGTTTGGAAATCCTTACGTGAGTGCAGTCTAGAGCACCTATTGAAGTAGGGAATTTGTACTTTTGTTGCCATTTATTCTTTGCTGCTCTCATATCTTCAACAGTTGAAGGAAATTTAATCCATGTATGAGATTTTTCCACAATTTTTTCGGTCACAAATGTAATTGATCTGGAAACTGTGCTCTGATGAACCCCTATTTCTTCACCAATCCCAAGTTGAAATCCAGGATCTGCCACATATCGCAAAAAAATTATCATTTGTTGCTCAGAGGTTAAGGCTGCCCCACGTCTTTCTTCTTTCTGTCCTAAGAAATATTCACTTAACCATTCCACATTTTCTTTCTCAAATCTATACAGTTTCTTATAGTCACTATTTAATGGAATCCTTCTCTCTTTGTACGTCTTTCTATCACGAATTTGTAAAAATGCTGCCATTCTTAAAGGGTCATAAACCATTTACGAAGCAACTGAAGTCAGGTAAGAGGCATGCTACGATATTTCATAGGAAAAGCTACAGAGTAGAAGCTTTTACTACAGTTTATGCATAGGATTCGTAGTATATTCCCAGAGCAAAAGTAAAACCTAAATCACGGCCTGTTGGATCACCTTTTGCTACGATGCAAAGCATATACTAAGGAGTTTTATGCATATGATTCGTAGTATATTCCACGAAAATCTTAGCAAAAGCATTTACTCCTCTTTTGTGCATACCACCCATTTTGTATATAAATTTCCTTATGTTAGCTGTTCAAAAGCATCTTTGATTTATTTTTATTGCATCTTGTTTACCAATAACAGCCATTTTTGTTTTATACTGTGCGCCACTTTTCGCGTTTGTAGAGGTTTACACTTTTCAAAATTATTCAGCTCTGTGTTGTTCTAGCATTCTACAATAAAAGGCATTGAATTAAGTATACTCTGGCCTACAAATCAAACTATTACATTCCTACCTTCTATGTTTTCATTTTAGAAATATTTGCAACTAAATCTGTGGAACGGAAATGAATCAAGGTCGATTTTCAGAGAGTAATTTCCGAAAGAAGGTATATAATCTCAGACTTCATTTTTTCTGTGCTTTTACATATAACAGTGTAGTTACTTTTTTTGTTAAATATTATGGGTAAGTAACGTATCCCGTTAAAATTAAAACCTCTTAAAAATTAAAATTTTCGATTTTTTTCACATTTTCAACTGTAATATCTCTGTTGGGGAACCAGATAAAAATCTGAAAATTGCACACATAGTAGATCGTTATAATACCAAATTGAATTAAGAATTTCAACTTTTGGATTTAACTCAAAGTATTTTTAAATAAATTGTAAACTTTCGCAAAAAAAGGCTTCAATTCTACAATGAGGATACGTTGTGACAAGTAGTAATCACATTATTTTGAAGCTATTTTAAGTTAAAATCCATTTTCATTTAAAATAATTAATTATACTTTATTATTAATAAACATAAAACTTGCGTAATCTATTTTGAATATTACTTTACTTTGAAACAAACTTACACCTTGACATTTACGTTTGTAATTAAAAGTATGTTCATTTTGATGTGACTTCTTTTGTCTCCTCTCTCTATTCTCCTCCCTAATTTCTCATCCTACTTTTCTCCTCTTCCTTTTCCTCTTTAAATAATTTGTTATACTATTGAAGATCTTTCACCGTCTTCCCTCTCATTCAATCACTCACTTTTCATATTATAAGTTTGTTTTAAAGTGTCCTTTTAGAAAATCCTCGTCTTGACAGTAACAAATAAAAGAAAAACAATTATCCAATATAATGCGCTATATATATATATATACAACAAAAACAATATTAATTAATAAGGAGTTTATTATATGGATTTCAGGAGCTGAGAGTAGGGGATGGCTAGTCAAAGCAGCACTGGTGCCATTAGCACACGAGAAGGCGTGGACGCCGTCGGCGACGCCTTCCAGCTGGTGGCGCAGGGGCTGGCGCAGCTACAGGAGGCTCTGCGCCTGCAGAAACAGGAGGCGGAGCGCGAGGTCCAGGAGGCCCTGTGCCTGCAGAAAGAGGAGGCGGAGCGCAAGGTTCAGGAGGCCTTGAGCCAGCAGGAGGAAGCGGAGCACAGAACGCAGGAGGCCCTGCGCCTGCAGGAGCAGAGGGCGGCGACGGCGTTGCGCGAGATGGAGCGGAAGCTGCAAGAGAAGGACGAGGCCATCCGCGCTCTCCAGCAGCGACTTGAAGAGACCCAGGAGAGAGTGACGGCCGTGGAGGAGAGAACGACGGCTCCTGAGGGATCTGGAAGTGAAGGTTGTATTCACCGTCTGGAAGGCCGTATGAATGAGGTCGAGGCCTCTCTTCTAAGAGCTTTGCAGACGTTCATGCCCCGCGTTGAGGCTGTGTTGAACCAACTGGAGGAGCCCCAATCTCCACATGCGTCCCCTGCTACCGATGCCAGCGCCCGTGAAGCACTGGCGATGGGAGGGACAGCAGCGGGCGGCGGGGAGGAGCCCCTCTCCTCCACCCCCACCCGCACTTCCTCAGGCGCCACCCACCAGGACGCAGCGGCCGACGAGGAAGAACGCGCGAGGCAGCGGGTGAAGCTCCGGGTGCGGGAGGTGAAGCTGAAGATGGAGGAGGTACGAACGTCTCCCTTCGCTCTGGGAAAGCAGTTGTGTAAGGCGGCAGGCGAAGGAAGAATAAGTGACATAAGAAGCCTCATAGCCTCCGGTGCTGATGTCAATTACATAACTGAAAGTGGTTACACTCCTTTAAATAACGCAAGCTGGAAGGCGCACGCGGACGTGGTGTCGCTTCTTCTGCAACGAGGGGCCGATGCGAATGCTGTCGATGGCAGTGGACACTCAGCGTTGCACTGGGCCTCCTGCAAAGACGAGAGCAGGCGGTGCGTGGAGCTGCTGCTGCGCGAGGGCGCCGACGTCGACGCGAGGGATATAAATGGAGAGACTCCTCTGCACTGGGCGGCGATTTACAACAATGAGAAAGCGGTGCGCGCGCTCCTCGCGGCCGGCGCCAGGACAGACCTCAAGTCCTGGAGCGGAGTTTCGAAGAACAAGACGCCGTTTGACTTTGCAACTTCCTCTAATATACAGGATCTCCTGCGACTGTAACGCAAGGAATAAGCATGGAGGGCATGACACTACACTGTGTGAGATCCAACAGTGGATTGTGAAATATAACAAATCATTAAACACACATTTTCATCTGGGTGTGTATGAAGATTGAAAGACCTCTGAGTGAGGGATTTTTTCCTGTTCGCGAGAGATTGTTTCCTGAATATTCATTGGAATTTTGTAATTTGATAAAATTAAATTGCATTACGGACATGATATTTATAAACTTTTTGTTGTGCAATCTGAATCCTCAATGTAGGAAGAAATACTTGTAAAAAATTAATAGTTTGTAGCAATATCACAGAGAGATTAATATTATCGATAACGTGTTTACGAATTATCATTCTTGATATGGAAACGTCATTTCATTCGATTTGAATACAGAACTCACGCTGTGAAGAAGCTCTGTGGACAAAAAAACTCATTTACAAATTTATTTTCTTACTTCCGGAGAAATTTTAAAATAAAGTATTATAGTGCCCCTACGACAGGGCGTGTACATCCACAACCCTCTTACCTGTGCCAACCGGGTGATTAGGGGCGTGGTAAGTGGAATTTGGCTCAAACGGAAACCGATAAGAAAATCGATTTATTTTGCGTTTTTTAACTGAAGATCTTGCAAAATATTTGCTCATTCTTTTTCGACAAACAAGTTTCACAGAGTTAACTTTGTATAAAAAGCTTTCAAAAACCTGTACTGTTCAAAATGAGAGTAAAATATTTTAGATGTTTGCTGTAATGTCATTTCTGCATATTTTTGTCCTGCCACGTCGTGGCGAAAAATTAAATTAGAATCCGTAAATTTAGCCTTAAGGCCCTATTAATCTTAATGGTATGTGTGTTATGTAAAAAATGATATGTATTTTCTTTCTCAATGATACAATATATGCATGGTGAGCTTCTTTTTCATTCACATTTTGAGCAAATTTCTGATCAAATCAGTGTAGGATGGTGAGCCTTGGATGTTGATACATGACCTTCGTATCTTACAGCAACATGATCGGTTACTAGTGCACGGTAGAATAGAATACGAGCATCCTTTTAGAGCAAAGTTACACTAGGTGGTGTAATTCCACTTTAACTGTTCAAAAATTCAGTAATTCCAGTGTAACTGTTCAAAACTTCAAATGTAGACGGTTCAATTAAATTAGAGTGATCGTTACTTTGTCGTGTACTACGTATTTCGTAATGCAGCCACTAAATAAGATCATGCTCCTGCAGATAATTTCATAAACATACCTAATAGAGTGGACAATTCTTGTGCCTTATGTTTCAATTTACTTCTTCACACTCGTTGTGTAGCGAGAACCCACCTTTAGGTAGCCTTTAACACAAAAAGAAACATTACAAGGACTTCCTCTCTTCCACTTCGGGGTGTTGTTAGTAGGGCATAAAAAGCTTCTCTACAAATTGTTCCCATTGAATTAAAAAATATTCGAAAAGGTTCTCGGAGGAAAATAAGTGTTTAGGTGCGATCTTAACATTTCGGCTACATCATCGTGCTTTTGCTGGAGCAAAAGATTTTTTTCTTGAAAATCTTCGCAAGGAATGAACATTCCTGTGGAACGTCCTCGGAGGATATGTAATGTTTCCACGATCCCAGAATCCACGATTTGTCGGTATGTGATATCGAAAAATGGAATGATGGGGAAAGGTCTGTCGGTCCGTGTGATTGACTGTGTGTCCATCTCTCCATCCGACTGTCCTCCCGTCTGTGAACAACCCCAGCGGCTAAACCCTTCAGTCGATTTTCTCCTAAATTTATATTCCTTAGTCATTCTGGGTGATTGCCTGGCCACTTCAATGCAAATCCGATATTCTTATTTTCAAGGGTACAGTACAAGACATTCGGGGGTATTTTCCAAATTTTAAAAAAAAATGGAGTCATCGGTATTGATATAGAATGTGGTTTTCGAATAGTAAATACGATGTTGAAGAGAATGTTGTAGGTCTCATTTTAATTAAGTACTCTGATTTTTTGAAAATTGTAGAACTTAAAATTTTTTTCGGCATTTTCCCAGAGGTACAATTATGAAGGTAGATTTCCCCCTGTGAATCTATTCCTTAAAGAGATTTTTAAACAAAGTCAAGTACAATTTTTCAAAAATTAATGTAATTTTTAGGTAATTCTTCGTGAAATTTCGTGGGAAAAATTATGCGCTATTTTAACACCACAAGGTTTTAACTAAGCAAGCACGATTCATTAACCACATTCGCAATGATTCTTAATGTTGGCAGTTCGTTTCCACGAACAAAATTATGGTCATGATTTCGAATGGCAGATCGATTCATTTTAATTCACCCTGCACTGGTTTCTGCTGCAGTTCTCTCCTTCCTATAGAACAGAAACCTTTCTAGTATCCCATTATTCATTTCACGTTTTAGCATCTCTTCCGTCATGTACACCTCTCAGTTCCGGAGTAATTTATTCCATCTGTCGTAGAGTAATTTTCGAATTTTTAACCGCTATTGTTTCAAAGAATGCAAAAACTTTTGGCACTCACTACTAGTTTTGGCTTTTTTCTGCGAATGTTTCAAACCTGACCTACCGAACATTGTTTCACTTTGTTCGATGCGGTTATGGAAAAGTAAATTTTACTGAACGCAACTAGAAAAATATACGTCGCATTGACAGGACCATGCCAGTATACACTTGTAGATCCTTCCCTTTCTCGAACACAACTGCATTTGGTCAAAACTCCGTTTTCACAACTGTGGTGTCATATGAAACAGGAATCACATTGATAGCCGCATCCCATGTACAGAGAGGTACGGACGGCCAGGCGAACAAAAGTTATTTAAAAGGGCCCCATTGACATCTTTTCAGATTGATTAATTGATTAATTTTTCATGTTTCCAGGCTCGTCATTTGTTTTGGTCATGAGTCTCGTTAGTGTAGTTCATATTGGTTCTCGATAAATGGCGGTGATCTTCCTCCGCCTAATGGCGAGATCCGGCGCCGACCTACCGTCGGCTAGTGGGGTTTCCCCCTAACCAGGACTCCCACCAGCGGGGCACCGCCCCAGCCGGGACAAGCTCTAAGCTCCCAACCAGTCTCCCAGAATATGTGGTAGTGTAGTGCATGTTAGTGTAAGTGTTTGTGTAACGGGACAATAAATAGTACAATAAAGAGGAAGAAAAGATTGCGCGCGGTCTGTAGCCCGTTTGGTAGGGTACTGCTCCGGAATTCGCCTAGTGTTGATCGGAGAAACCACGGAAAACTACCGATCAGAGCAGATGGCCGCTAGAATTCTTTTGAAGAGAGCGATTGAGACGTAGCAGAAAAGCTAGTGTCGAAAATCCTGCTACCGTGAGATGTGTGGGATATTGTTAAAAACATTTTAATCTCAGGGCTTACATTTTCTTCGTCAAGGCTCATTGTGTTGTGCTCAGGCATTGTTTTGTAATCTTGTATCCAGGCAATTTTGAGAGTCTTTGCCCTTGTTCTTCTAGGTCCTGCCTGCCGTTTGCCGATCCTCGGATCCCAGATCGTTGTAAATGTGAGCGCAGCGGTCGTGTCTTATCCTTGCTAGATGCCTTCCCCATCTCCACTTCAGAATTTAGGAAAAGTGCACTGCATCATTTACTTCCGTTTTTTATGTAATTTCCATGTTTATTATGTGGTTTTTTAGCAATATTCTTCGTAATTTCCTTTTCATTTTTCTTTGAGGTACGTGCAAAGTTTATATTTGTTACTGACCACGGGATAAATGAGTACAGGGAGAGCAACTGTTTTAATTTGTATCGTTTTTTTTGTCCATTATTATAAAATTCCGACTACAAAACTTTGCCCAAGCTCATGAATTTCTTCTTTTAATTTTTTGGTGTTACTGTTTTGTAGTGAAACCGATTATCCCAGATACACCTGAACACAATAATCTCTGGACCTCGTCTTATTTGAACTTCATTACTATTTGTCACTTATTATGTATTGCTTAAATTAATGTGCAATACAGCTCACTCACGTTTAACTTGTAGCTTCTTCTTCAACATAGATTTGAGTTCTGCTGCTGACTGTGAGGATAGTACTATTTCATCTGCAAATTTAAAATTTGACAATTTTTAACCACTTCAGTTTCTTTAAAATGTCTTCGAGAACATACGCGAACAGTTTTGAGGATATCTGGTATCCCTATTTAACACCTGAAAGCCTCAAATTTTATCAAAAACCATGAAGCCGTTTCTGAGAAAAATTTTTAAACAAAATTGAAAATTGCGTTTATTTTACGCAAAATTACGCGAAAAAATCTCAAAATTTCGAAAATTTGTACATGATCTAATTTCAATATTTATATTCAAGGAACAGGGTTCATTAAAAGAAAACGTCTATGTTCTATGTTGTAGTTATAGGAAGACACCCAAAATTTTGAATTTTTGCAATTTTCGAAAAATGAGCTTTTTCAACAATAATGTGACTTGCACAATTCTCTCTTTGGGCATATTGTTCAACTGGCTTTCTCGTTCGCATTTACAATACATTTTACTGAGAAGGAGTAGTTTTCCTGTATGTTCTCGCTCGGATGATACATATCATTCATGTTATTCAGTAGTTCAACTTTAAAAAGATCTATATTAGAAATGGTTGTAATAGTTAATTAGTAATAATTAATAAAACAAGTTATAGTTGGATGTGATCCTGGAACTACTTCATAAGGCCCTGAAATGTCATCGTGTTTTCGCTTTTTTACCTATTTTCTATATCTTTTGTTTTGCGTTGCCCCAAAGTAGAGAGGGAAGCCTGCACCGCTAATGAGTTAAGAAAGTTGATATTGCGTAGATTTGTAAAGCATTGACATCAGAAATAAATTATTTGAACTTCTATCTGACATAATATAAATATTAAATGTAAGTATACAATATTTCCTCTTTTGTAATGTCAAAAATATAATAAAAATGTTGCACAAAATGAAGCAAAAAGTCTGAGTTTGTTACCATATTTAAAAAAATCATCGCATGATTTTTGCTAAAAGACAAGATTTATTTCAATATTTCAATTGGTGGGGGCCCCATCTTGGTGGGGGCCCGTGGGCTACCCTCCACTCTGCCCACACTTCAATCCGGCCCTGATTCCAAATATAAGTTTTCCGCACATTTTAAAGGGTTATGAAGAGGATTTAGAAGAATATTGTTATTCTCATAACCTTTATCCCCTAGAATAAAATTTTCCTCAAACTCTTTGTCCAATAATCTCTGCTTTATGAAAGAATTATTGTAAACTGTCTGGTCGTGGCAGGAAGCAGGCCACCTGGGAAGAATGTCCATTATCATTAATTTTGCATTTGCAATTGTTTGAACAGTAATGGAAAAGTTTCCTTTTCTGTCTCTGTAAAATTCTGCATTTTGTCCACTTAGAGAAAAAAAAATTACAATGCATATTAGCAAGGATATTTAGAGTGTGAAGCAATATCAATTCACAATCTAAAATAGCAATTTTGAGTTTGTGAGCAAAGGTTTTATAAAATCAACACTCCCCAAACGCCATACATTCTTAAGAGACGCCAAAAACTTGGCATGTTAAGTGTCCCTCTGCTTCTGATTATAGTTGCTCAAAGTTTTGATGAAAACAGAAATATAATCAAAATGCTTACTAAATATGATCTATTCTGAAATCATTAATGTGGAGTGAGGCAAGTATATCCATTTCAATTTTTAGCAAGATTATCTGTTACCTGATTTAATACGTTGTGAAGATATCATTGAAAATAGATTCTTTAAATTCTATGTAAATTTCTTTTAAATTTGAATGTTGAGACTTTACCCTGATGACCAGCCTATTATATTATATGCATAAACTTCCAAATACTATTCACTTCCTGACCATAATTTTTAGAGTGTATAATTGAATGGCTTCTTACACTAACCAAACTAGTCCAAATTCGAGATTTTTCAGGAGGTACCCAAAACTTCATAATGCAGATGTGCACATTACTATCATGATGGTAAGATGACGCATGGTCAGATGACTCATGCTAGTAATGAATTTATGATTTTCCCACGCTTATTTCAACGTGTGTGACGCAGGCCAAAAGAAAATGTCCCCGTTATAGAGAATAACTTGTTGAAATATCTCAAAATATGGAATGTTGGATTTGTTAGTTTCTTGTAAGAAACTCCTCAATTTACATTTAAATTACGAAAAGCAAAAGTCAGAGTAATTTGACTTGAACATCTCGAAATAATGAATTCTAGAACTCGATTGTACTTTTAAAGGGACGAGTGTGGAAGACGAGAGCGTTCAATTTTAAATACTGAGAACAGCAAAAACAACTTGTAGGATTTTATCCCCAAAGTTGTTGGAAAAACTACTATATTTCCATTTCATCATGATAGTGTAATACAAACTATAAAAACAGAATTTGTGAAATACATTACTGTAATAATTTCTCCTCCCAATGATGTTACCTGTCCAATCCGCGCGTTGGGCTGCCAATGCACTAGATTCACCTGCTTTGCCTTGCTACACGGCTATACTTCATCTCTCTCTCTCTCTCTCTCTCTCTCTCTATATATATATATATATATATATATATATATATATAATATATTTTATATATTATATATATATAAAAGAAAGTCGCGTTAGTTACACTATTTATAACTCAAGAACGGCTGTACCGATTTGTCTGAAAATTGGTGAGCAGGGAGCTTAGAGCCAGGAGACGGACATAGGATACTGTTTATTCCGTTCGACAGCGTTCCTGTGTGAGAACGCACGTTTTTGCACGTGTTCACACGTTTTCGCGTGATTTCGCATGTTAGCGGTCATTGTTACCTGTTGTAACCCATTGTTGTAACGCCGCACTGATAACAGAAGGCGATAATGATAGCCGCCTTTCGTTTGCCGTTATATCTATATATATAGTCGTGTTAGTTACACTATTTATAACTCAAGAACGGCTGTACCGATTTGGTGAGCAGGAAGCTTAGAGCCAGGAGACGGACATAGGATACTGTTTATCCCGTTCGACAGCGTTCCTGTGTGAGAACGCACGTTTTTGCACGTACGCAGTGCAACAAGGATAGTACAGTTTCTCACAGTGAGTGCGACGCGAGAAAAAGATGGGACCGGCTGTTAAGGCGGAACAGAGTTCGCCGGGTCAGCTAGTATATATCTGGGGTGTGGTGCATGAACCTAATAACCCACATAGAGGAAGAGTGGAGAAAAAGGGAGAAAACTTTAGGGGTGTATAAGTACACAATATTTACAAACAACAATTATATTTTTATTCATAGAGGTAGTACATATAATACCTTACAATTCTACAAAATTTCGGAATTTTTGAAAGTCATTGTCATATTAATATTGCAATAAAAGTAAAATATCTGGTTCGGAATTTTTCGACCTTTCCGTGCATGAACCTGACAAACCACAAGTGTACCATTTATCAATGAACTACTCATATGCATCATAATAAAATGAACTCACAGATGAATTGTCATTGTCACTCGAGTCATCAGGTACTGGTAAGCTGACTTTTCCTTTTCCCCTGGTTTTCTTTGGGGTCTGAACCTTTCCCCTAAGCCCAGCATAAAACTCTGTGTTCTTCTAGTATATATTCTGGCATAACTTTCTCAAATCTTTCAACTTTGCATTTGTAATAGGACGCCTGGTTTTGTGTAAAAGTGGCAAAATAATCTTATTTGGCACTTTACCTCTTCGAAAAATATTCACCAATGAATAGTCTTCCGTATCATTGTTGTGTATATAGACTATACCATAGCTTCCTAGCAAATTTGCACATATCAAAATTCGTGATGCTTTCTGTATCTTTACAGGTCTACCATTTTCACCTTTCTTTCTAAATATTAAGTGTTTCTTCATATTATCAATGGAAACAAAATCTTCCCGCTTCATTCTCGTTACAATAAAAGGATTAACCCTTTTACAATGCTCTACTAATTTGCAGCAACCTTCTGGTGAATATACAGTAGGTGTTCTGTTCTTTTTCTTAATTTGCGGTATGTCACCTAACTTGCATGTGCCGAGACTAGGATGTCCAAAATGAAGATCATAATCAATTTGAAAAATATGTGTAAATGTGTAATATGAAACTGGTTCCACAGCTAGTGAAGCACATATTTCTACGTAAAGCTCATGTAGCTTTTTTTCCGAAAGTTCTGGTGAGGGATATTTCCGGTGCGGATTCTCTTTTCTTGTGTAATGGCTTCTGAACTTAGCCTCACTATGAAGTCGCGAGCAACTTGTTTTCTGTCTTCCGGTATTTTCTTGGGTCAGTTTTAGTGTGGACCTCGACCATCTTCCTGCGGTGAACCATTCTGTCAGTAAATCGACCTGTGTAATCAATTTTTGCAGTTTTTATACCTAAGAAACTAGCCAGGGCCGTTTTACAAATCTGTATATTTTGTCCATCCTCAACTACTTTATATTCTACTGTACAATCTATTTTTTCTTTGGACTAGAAGAATATCTTCTCTTTGGTTTGTTGATGTTAATGAACGAAGAAAGAAACATTCTTCGTTCCGTACAGCTTAAAAGGCTATAATATTTGGAAAATAATACCTTTCTGTCATTTGATTTAACATTTAGAAAACATTTTTTGTGACAGTTGAACATTTTTCCTTCAGTTGCACCTGCAATCTCTTTCCCTCTAAAATCAATGTAACTTTTACCTTCGCGCCCATTTCTTACTCGTACATTACGTTTCCACGTTGATGGATCAAGCTTACGTTTTCTTCTTCTCCAATTCCCTAATAAATACAAAATATTGTTACTAAATATCAAACACTGCCGAGAGCCAATCCGAAATGCCAGTCTCCATAACAAATGTTATATGAGCCCTTTACTTTTCCCATATTAGTGCACATAACCTAATTCTCGTTAGTTAAGGTACAATCGCAAAGTTACAGGAACTGGTAAAATACGTTATGAATGTTTGTGTTACACAAAAACTTCCATACTGTTGCTCGCCGTTGATACTTTCTCAGCTGACTGTACTAATCGCGCACTTTTTCTTTATACTCCAAAGCGGGGAGTGCGGAGAAAGACGGGTTCTGGCTACGTCACGGTAGTGCAGTGCTGTCATCTTCGACAGAAAACTCAGGGTAATAGCAATGAACTACATAACTTGAACTATATAACAATGAGAAACAAAACAAGGCTTTTTAGAATTCTGAAGAAATAATAAATAGTTATAGAAACTATTGAGTAACAAGGAGCACCGTACGCAAAGGTCGTTAGAAAGAGAGTGAAAACTGAGAAGCCCGGATTGTAAAGGACGAAGGTGGGCAGCACTGCAAACCAAGCTGTGACGTGGAGCTCATATTTTCTACCGGACCGCGCTGTGCCGGGCTGAGCTAGAATTAGGGAACTGGAGGATCAAGAAAATGTGCGCACATCGTACATTGGTCGCTTCCAGCAAATATCCGTTTGATGTTTCAGTATCTGACCTCCTGTTCTCTCTGTCTTCAGTTACATTTTCTGTACTGTTCTCATTTCGGCTCTGAATTGAAAATAATGAAAAGATACTGTCATTGTCACTACCTGTAGAGAAGATACATCTTTTAGTCTAAGAAAATTGGTAAACACAGTCTTATTTGACCTTCGTTTCCACCTGAAATTATTAAATGACACGAAATATAGAACGCAAAGGCAATAGTTAATAATAATTGAAATTATATAGTGGCATCTTACCTGTTTCAGAATTCAAAAACTCTGAAAAATCAAGCTTTCTGGCCGCTGAAACACGCTTACTTACTTCACTAGACATCTTGATGGGGTTATCAGGTTCATGCATCGAATGAAGCTCAGTTTCTTATCCGCACAATCAGTGCTTCGCTCTTTTGTGAAGAAATGAGCACACGTATTGAGGTGGTGATTTAACGGTAGAGACTAGATGGCAGGACGAGTCTTACTCTACTCGTAACTCAATTTCGAAAAAAATGTGGATTATCAGGTTCATGCACCACACCCTGGATATATAAAAGAAAGTCGTGTTAGTTACACTATTTATAACTCAAGAACGGCTGTACCGATTTGGCTGAAAATTGGTGAGCAGGAAGCTTAGAGCCAGGAGACGAACATAGGATACTGTTTATCCCGTTCGACAGCGTTCCTGTGTGAGAACGCACCTTTTTGCACGTTTTCGCACGTTTTCACGCGATTTCGCGGGTTTTCGCACGTTTTCGCATGTTTTCACGCGTTTTCGTATGTTTGCGTGCCTTTTCGCCTAAGTTTTCTGTGCAGAAGCGTTCTGCAGCGGAGATCAAGCAAGCAATCAAGCAAAGATACAAATGAAGCTAATAAAAGCGCGATAAAAAGGGAAGTATAATTAGATAGATTTTTTAATTATCTATTTAATATCAGAGCGTTTTTTTTAATTCTTGTTTGTTTGAGAGAAAAACACAAATCTGCAATTGCTTTATTATCACGAGTGCAACAAGGATAGTACAGTTTCTCACTGTGAGTGCGACGCGAGAAGAAGATGGGACCGGCTGTTAAGGCGGAACAGAGTTCGCCGGGTCAGCTAGTATATCATAAATATGTATACACACTCCTACCTTGGGCTGACAAATAATCACTTACTTATTATTCCTATTTATGTTTAAACACAAATGGGCGCCTTGTCATCAATACACACACTCCCTTTTCAACCTACTTTAGCTCCTCACTCACCCGTTCGCTAGCTAATTTTATGCAACTTCTAATTCGTTCTGGGCGTGAATATGTGACTGCCCTATACAGGGCTTCGAAGGAGGTGCCTATGCGCGCGCGTGTGGATCTGTGTTTAACTACATGAACCACAACACATTCTCTAACGGTTTACTGATGAACCCGAATGTGTTCATCTCAATTTATTTTAGTGGCATTTATCTTCTGTCACACAAAGCAAAACATAGCAAACAAACAATACCCTTAATATTAAAACACAAAAAAGAAGGAAATAATGACCATTTACTCTGAAAATTACATAGAGAAATACATTCATCCACCCCGAATGTGCATTCTGTCGTTTCAAATTGTTGAATTGTTGATGTTCGTCAGATGCCTTTGAAGTGGCCAATAAAAAAAAATCCATGCATGACTTCCCTGATACCGGATGAACACTGCGACATGCGGCCATATCACGCGTCGCCGTCGGCGATGGTACCGTCTCAGCTTCCACCAGTTCCCAGGACCATATATACCACGAACTCACATGGTTAAGAAAACCACTATGAAACGTTTTGCGATGAAACGCAAAGTTTTCACTACATTTATAGTTCCCGCGGCGAGGAAACACTGTTTCGTTACGCGAACTAAAACGAAAATATTCTGTTTGCATTACATTTTACATTTCGGAGCACGCTAAACATCGTGTTGTGAACACTGCAACACAAAATGTCCGCGACCATTGTTCAAAAGTGCAACCGCGTAAAATTAAGGTTCGTGTCGCTTTTACCCGTAAATTATTCGCCATTACTTACGAATCCATTCACCCGTTTGTTACAACCTTTTTGTCCGCATCAAAATATCTAAACTTTTTTCAAAGTCCACTTCGGAACAATAATTTTTAAAATGTTACATTACGCTAACGCGGAGCTAGCGTCTTCGCCAAGCGCACAACAATGTCCCTAGCATTGTTGTCCAGTATCTTAAATAGATTTTCATTGAACAGACGCCGATCGCTCGCCCGTTGCCACAAACAAGATTACAAAATAGTTCTTATTTTCTGGTTTCAAACGCTCTTACTCCTTGTCACCGGTTCTCAATGCGATCTCTAATTTATCTGATAATTACCGCACTATCTATGTTTCCTTTCATTGTCCTATTTCATTAAATACGACCTTTTTTAGTTCGATATTTCGTCGTGACGTCAGTCGTGTCGTCACTACGATGCGTGTCTTGTTTTAATATGTATTTTAATTATACTTTTCTAGGTGTTTTCCAAAATCGTGATTAGTCTTGAAATCGTTCATAAATTTCGCTCTGTTGTTCTATAAAGTTCCAGCCCAATCCCTTCAGGCGTTTTCGTAATATTTATTAGAAACCATATTCTTCCTCAGCTTTCTTCTAGAAACAATGGCTTCCATGTTTGTGAACGTGAAATGTACGATTACGATTATTTCGATTTTGCTGATTGTTCTTTCTAACGATTCTAAAAATTATGCTTTATGGAATGTTTATGTTGAATTTCACCTCTTTCCGCGCATTCGGTTAATTTAGGAAAATGTCTGCACGCGGCGCTACTGTCTTCTGTCTGTTTTAATACAAATTTTAACATTTTAATGGGAAGTCTTTATTTTTGGGAACACTAAATTACCGGAATGATCGCAAATCAATACATCACCTAATTAACAAAATAATTACTCTATAATTTAGAATGGGTACTAAGTAAAACAAACAAAGCAGCAATTGTTGATACAAACAGAAGTTGTATCTAAAATAAAAATTAGGTGCAGAAATACGATGTACAGAATATAACATATTTTTTATTAGGGAAAATTCAATAATAATAGTAATAATAAAATAATAATAATAATAGTAATTATTATTATTATTATTATTATTATTATTATTATTATTATTATTATTATTATTATTATTTTGGATCCGCAAATCCGCAATGGCATTGAGATCCTTCATTCACTACTCTTGAAGGAGTAGATCTGCTCACCCCACTGAAGTCTCCTATTCCAATAAAAAATGATCCTGTTTCAAAATATCGTTGAGTTGGGAGAAGACGATTCATTGGTGAAACCGCTGCATTAATAACAAAACACCAAGTATACATTTTATTTTCTTGATATAAAATTAAATTAGCAGGAGCAGTAGTAGCAGAAATATAATATTACTCGCTACTTACAAATCAGTTGTTTTTATTTTCTGTTGTATCGAAGACAGAACTTTGATCACCGCAGGCTTTTTTGATCTGAAACGAGATCTAAAATCTTGATCGTCCTAAGTTACAAAACACTCTGGCCGATCTCGAATTACACGCTGTCTTCGCGGACGCTCTAAACAATCAAAGAACTGGTCGAAATCGTCGTCTATCATCCCTATTATTTTGTTCGTCACCGAAATAATACTGATATTCCTTAAATACACTGCAAGTTTCATTCACAAATGACGCAACCGCAATACACCGTTCACAATTTACAGGTTCACAATTGTTATTTTGGTGTTATCAACCAGATAAACATTTAGCAGCCTTCGAACCTCAAGATAATTTACAGATTACTTTAACCACTGAATATATTTATCAGACTCTGGTAAAAAACAAATTTTCAACATAGCTCTTTATACTGACGTTACAGCTATCTTCACTTCACATACCGACATCAACTTAGCCTATGATTACATACAATCATACATTTACCGTTATGCGAATTGGAAAAAAATGGAGAATTAAAGTCAACCGCTCAAAATCACTATCCAAAATATTCACCTTCAGACGTCCTCCCTTCCCTACACCCTTACAAAAAAATCCGATGTACCTTGGGTTTTTCATTCTTCGCCAGCCAAATACCTAGGTGTCTCACTCGACAAACGGTTAACTTGGAAACCACACATTCAATCAATAGCCGATAAAACACGAGCAAAAGGTTTAAAACTCTACCCGTTTATCAATAGAAACTCCACCCTTCGTATAGAAACTGGGTTCTTCATCTATAAAATGATAATAAGACCCACACTAACATATGGTTGCCCAATATGGCGCAACACAGCACCAACCAACCTATCCATCGCGATGCACATTATGGTGCTTGGAAATTGTTGCGGTGGTTTGTGAAATAGGTGAGATAAGGGGGTTATGGTGTGGAGAAAGCGTAGGAGTTACGGAGGACGGAATTTATCTTTGGGGAATCTGGACGGGGTGCGCTTTAGATGAGGATGAGTGTTTTTTACTCGTGAGAAAGTCGGTTGGAAGGGGAGGTTAGAGAGCTTGCATAATCTTTGGGAGAGGCGGGCGATGTGCTGGGCGACTAGGGAATTTTAAGTCATCGTGAATTTGAGCATTAGATATGTACCATGAGGCATTTAAGGCAGTGCGGAGGACTTTATTTTGTGGGGTTTGGATGTGCTTTATTGTTGAGGGGGCGGCACCTCCCCAGAACGGTGCTGCGTACGTGTTTGCAGGGCGGACTAGCAATTTATATAAGTGTATGGTGGTTTTTAGGTGAAGGGATGACTATCTGTTAATAAGAAGATAGAGCTGACGAAGGGAGGAGTAGGCTAGATTTAGGCGTGAATGTATATAGGCTTTTCTGGTTAGACGGGTGTCTAGAAGGTCTCCAAGGTAAGGGATAGAAGTGATGTGTTCTGCCCATTTGAGGGGAGTAGATGATATGTATAGGGGTGAAGCAAGTGGAATGCGTTTTAGGGTGAAGGTTTTGGCAATTCATTTAGCAGGGTTTACGTTAAGTTGCCAGTAGGAAGACCAAGTGAACAATTCGTTTAGAGCTTCTTGCAGGCAAGAACAGGCATCTTATGAGAATGATTAGATGTGAATAAAACCGTGTCATCTGCATATAGGGTTGTTTCGGTGGAGGGAAGGCTGGGGATATCGTGGGTGAATATGTTGAACAGCGTTGGGGATAACGAAGAGCCTTGAGGGACTCCTGCAAGGTTCCTAAATGGTAGGGATAGTGGGTTGTTTCCTTTGACGGCAAAGGATCGGTTGGGGAGGATGTCTTTGAAAATGTTTAACCCTTCAACGCGGTGGCAAGGGTGTGCACGGTAGCATTTGAAGGCGGCTCTAAGTGAAAGGTGCGGTCAGCGGCACCGCGGGAGAAGGTAGCCAGCTGAGCGCATCCGGCGAGGCTGCTGCAGGAGCATCTGAGCTCAGGCGGCGTCGCACTTCTTTCTACGTGCTCTACCCGGAGAATGCATCGCTTCACACCAATAATAATAATAATAATAATAATAATAATAATAATAATAATAATAATAATAATAATAATATCAATAATAAAATTATGACGAATAAAATAAGGACGATAACTTATTATAAATACGACATACACACTTGTATTAACAAATATTTTCAGATAATGAAATAATGCATACCACGTATGTCTGATAATATAATAATAATAATAATAATAATAGGAATAATAATAATAATAATATCAATAATAATATTATGACGAATAAAATAAGGACGATAACTTATTATAAATACGACATACACACTTGTATTAACAAATATTTTCAGATAATGAAATAATGCATACCACGTATGTCTGATAATATAATAATAATAATAATAATAATAGGAATAATAATAATAATAATATCAATAATAATATTATGACGAATAAAATAAGGACGATAACTTATTATAAATACGACATACACACTTGTATTAACAAATATTTTCAGATAATGAAATAATGCATACCACGTATGTCTGACAATCGCAATAATTTAATGTGATACGTAGTACATAGAAGACAAAGTATTGTAAATTAATTGTTTTCATAAAAACTGAAATAGAAACACTTTAATCGATATTAAACTATTTGTATGGAAAATCACTCAGAAAGAAACAAAATTCGCCGTAACACACAGCCAGCGTCTGTGCACGGCACCGACAAGCGACGAGCTTCTGTAGACGGCATATCGCAAATCGGAGGAGAAACAGGTAAACGTCCCTTCCGTCCTGAGACGGCTTACCGCGAATGGAAAGGAGAATCCATGCCGTCCAGGGTTGGCATACCGCGTTTAGAAGAGAAAGGAAATTGCCGTCTGTAGACGGCATACCACGCTGAAGGGTTAATAGGTAGTCGAGAGGTCCAAGAAGGTGTTGTTTATATAGCAGGCGTTCGTGCCAAACTCTGTCGAAGGCTTGGGAGTAGTCGAGGAAAACGGCAGTGGTGAATAGCTTCCTTTCAAATCCAAGGGCTGTGGATTCTACCAGTTGAAGAAGTTGATGCGATGTTGAGCAGAGTAGGTGGAATCCAAAATAGGCTAGAGGGATGATTTTTGTTTGTTTAGCAAAGTCGTTCAACCTGGAGAGAATTAGCTTTTAGAATATTTTTGCCAGGGTTTGTAGGAGACTAATTGGACGATAACAGGCAGGGTTGTGCGCACGTTTGTTGGGTTTGAGGATCACAAATATGATGGAGTGTTTCCAGGCTGAGGGAAAATACTTAAGACGGAGATATCCTTTGAAAATTGCTGTTAGATATACCATGGATCTACGTGGTAAGTGTTTAGGATGTTGTTAGGAATGAAGGAATCAGGTCGTGGCCGGAAGATTTTTTGTTTTTGAGAGATTTGAGGATGGAGGCAATGTTTGATGTGCTGATATATTTAATGGGCTCTGGGTTTGATTGATTGATTCATGTTTCCGGGCGCGTCAACCGCTCTGGTCATTAGTCCCGTTAGTGTAGTGCATGTTTTTCTCGGGAGATGGCGGTGATCTTCCCCTGCTGGATGGCGAGATCCGGCACCGACCTAACGTCGGCTACTGGGGTTTCCCCCTAACCTGGACTCTCCCACCAGCGGGGCTCCGCCCCAGCCGAGACAGGCTCTAAGCTCCCAACCGGTCTCCCGGAATATGTGGTAGTGTAGTGCATATTAGTGTAAGTGTGTGTGTAAGGAGAGACAATGGGACAAGGAAGAGGAAGGACAGATCGCGCGCGGTCTGTGGCCCGTTTGATACGGTACTGCTCTGGCATTCGCCTTGTGTTGATCGGAGAAACGACGAAAAACTACCGATCAGAGCAGCCAACCACTAGAATTCTCCTCCAGCCAGCGACTGAATTCGACCTAGCTGAAAAGCTAGTGTCGAAAATCCTTCTCCCATCAGGACTCGAACCTAGGACCTCCCGGTCAGAGGCGCTGCAGTGACATGGGCTCTGGGGCTAGCGAGAGGGGGAGTCTCATAAAGGCACCGATTTTGGAGTTCAAAGCTGTGTTCTTAGATGGGCGGTGGTAAAAGAGGAGACGAAATGGTTTGCAAGGAGATTCGCTTTTCCTAGGTGAGTAGGGGCGGCAATATTAATGCTGTTTGCGAGGCAGAAATTAAGATGTTGGGCTGCACCTGGAGTGGTTTAGCGGCAGCTCAACAATTGGTGTTTGGAGCTCCAATCATCTACGGCTATGGTAGGGGTGGGCGTTGCGAATAACAGTTTTAAATAGGTGGGGTTAATCGGGATATTGGGTGGTTTATATATGGCGGTTATGGTCAAGAATGGGCCTGAACGTTGGGGGAGAGCAATTGCTGAATTTCCAAGTCCTGGGGTGATAGATGGGGGAAGTGGATAGTGGTTAATATATTTTTTGCTCAGGACGGTGACACCGCCTGAGCTTTTGTTGGAGGGTCTGTCTGATCAATATATAGAAAAGCCGAGGATGGAAAATTTTGAGTTGGCAAGGAAGTGAGTTTCGGTTATTATAGCTATGTCAATATAGTTTTCTGCAAGTACATTGGCAAGGTAAAGTTTCTTTTGATAATGCCGTTGGCATCCCAATTGAGTAGGTTAATACTCTGGTAATCAATAGGAGCCATTACTCAGAAACGGGATGAGGGTGAACATGATTATATTTTGTATTATGCGGATCAGAGAGGACAGTATCTGGTTGACAATATTGACTATAACTTCAAAACCTCAAAGAAACTAAATATGTATTCTGGCCAACGCCAGAGCGAGAATCGCAATATTCAACTGTCAGTGCTATGTGATTCTAGAGATACGATTTCCATGCAAATGCATGTCTTTACGTTAGCTTCATAGACATATCAAACTTTGTAACAATATGTTTCATGAAAAATTTGTTAAAGAAATGCATACTTTTTCCATGCATGTTTGCATATTTTTGTAGTTTTTTGGAGACCTTCATATATAATGTAAGTCTGGATGGTTTTTAAATTAATACTGCATATTTAAACTTCTATCTAGCGTATTAAATACTTTCTTATTATTTCTCTAAATAATTTGTGAATATTAACACTGACGCATATTTTGAATCAATAGTATGTTGATCTTAGATTCTGATAGCACGCAGTTGTCTTCAGAGATTTTCGTTATAATACACAATTTAACCTTCCGGGACACCACTTGGATTTCGACGCGAGTATACGTACGAGAAGCAACGATCGCGAAATGAATTATCAACGCCACATGATACGTCGCAAAGGATAAAGAAGATGCACGAAGCCAAAATTCAATGTCTTTTGATAACTGACAAAGGGGGAGGAAGATAATCAAGAACAGGCTCTCAGACTGCTTGAGTGCAACAGAGGATTAACACAAGATTTTTAATTGTGAAAGAGAGTACGTATATAAAACGGCATTTTCTAAACCTTCCTGTGCAACACTTTCTCAAACAAACGATTGGAAACAACGTATCCGGGTGAATGGAAAAGTAATTTATTCCAATTACTGTTCTAAAGAAGAAAGTAGGATTCACTGTAAAAATTGATCGATTAAAAAAATATATCTACTGATGGTGTCTTCCTAGTCGAAATGTTTAGGGCTCAAGTCTAATGTTGCTGCAGAAATTATATAATTTGGTATACTGAAACTCAGAAAAGGATAAAACAAAGTGAATGAAATATATATGACACGAAGAAAAATTTTAATTTTTATTTTAGTGAAAATAAATATTGTCGGACTACTATTAATAATCTTTTAGGAGTTTTGAGAATTATCTCTGAGGATCAAGAAATTGTTTTTTAGAAACTGTTTGACGCATTTTTTGAAAATAATTATTGTATAAGGCAGTATGCACATTCCTTGCAAACATTTTGCTCGAGTTTCAGATTTTAACTTTATTATTTTTAATGGTATTGAAAAAATTGTAAATTGTGGAGTGTTCCATATTTTTTCTTTTAATTTCGTTTGAAGTACTAGTAGCATCGCAGTGTCTATAAAAAGAATAATTTTATCAACAAGAAAAAGTAGTACAACATAACATGTAGTACGTACTAAATCTGATTTCTACGTCCAAATTTCAAATTCGCATCTATATAATTTCTGTCCAGATACTTTGAAACCGAAGGTTTAAGTAAATACGTTTCAGTAAAGTATTCTTGTCTTAAATTAAATCTGACATTAATTTGGGTCAAAATTTGAGTAAAATGTGTTTCAAAAGATGTTAATTTGTAGCAAAATGCTATTACTTCTCTTAAAAAATATGTGGACCTATATAATTTGAATTTATTTATGTTGATTAAATGTTATAAAATGTTTCATGTAGGCCAGCACCTTGTAACTACTTCTGATAGTCACAAAGCTAGAGAAAGAATGAAACTATGCCACACTTAGAAAAACTTATGTTCCTGAGGCAACATTGAAGCCTGTAACAAATGCATTTTTAATGGAAAAGTGTGATGCTTTAGTAGGGGCAAATATAGGTACCGTTCGAACAAGTAGCAAATCCAACGTTATAGGATTTCTAGAGAAATATAAAAGACAGGACAGTCTGCATCTATCTAAATGAAGAAAATATTATCTTTATTGTCTTCAGAAATTAAAATCAGTATGTCTTTAGTGAGACTGCTATGGAGAAATTACATAAAGTGGTATATTCTAATAATGACTTGAAATTTCTCTAAAACGTAAAAAACGTTATCAGTTAATGAAAATCAGAAAATACAAAATTTGCTTAGATTTTGTCTTTGAAGTACTCTCCAGTTACGTGTTGTGACGTAAATAGGTCATTTTCTGCATTCAAAAGTTTTTTTCTGTTAAGAACGAATTTAACGGAGAACAGTTCACAAAAGTTTTCGAATGTTCACTTTTAAAATAGGCTACTTACTAAAATATTAAGTAAAATGAATTTGATTGTTAATTTTTTGTCCACTTTTACTTTCCATCATGCATATTTGGTAATAACCAAATAGTTATAGTGGATGTTTGCATGCATATTTTAGCAATAGATAGTAAATGAAAATTGTGTCTAGTCATAATATTGCTTCAGAAACGAACAGATATCACTTGTGAAGAAATAGGTGAGATACGGATGCCATGCAAAAGCCAGTAATTGTTTGCGGGCATGTCGCAACGCACTTGCCTCCAGGCCGGTAATCGTGCGGCAACTGTCTAAATATAAAATCTATCGGTTGAAACATCTTTCCAGCGCTATCTCTAAAACAACGTCATTTGAAATATCTATTTAGGTTGCAAAAAAGTGTCCGAAGTCAATACGAGTCGCCACAATTTTCCAGTATATATCGCAGAAGTGGATAGAAGAGTAATTGACATAGTAAAAATATCAAACGATCGAATCTTCTGATACGAACATTGCATATATACCTGTATTTTCTACGTTTCTTCATACATCATTGAGAGTTTAAGCAGGTAAGAGTCAACTGTAGACGCGTCTATATTTTTCAAAATTTTAGAAGAATTTAACGACCCGAAACAAAAGTCAAATCTAACACGATACATTTTTTCATACATTGGACTCCCGTAAAATATACGTACGTACATACAAAAAATATGCGCATTTTAGGGGAAATTTTGAAATACTGCTTTAAATTATTTTGATATTCATGTTTAGAGGTCCTCTATGGCCGTGAAGGTATTATTTTTTTTCAAATAGTCCGCCAGTCTGTAAACTACAGCCTCAAAAATACTTGAAATATCCGTATAATTTTTTCAAAATCAATATTTCTCGATTAATATAACCTCTCAGTCAAGGCGATGCGATTTTGAAAATCGGATAGCTGAAAAGCTAGTGTTGAAAATCTTGCCGCCGCCAGGACTAAAACCTAGGACCTCCCAGTTAGAGGCGCTGCAGGAGCATCAGTTGACGCACTGAGCTACCGCTCCCAGTCACAACTTGTGGTATTGTAAATTTACCAAACCGTTACTGACGCCAGACAGTGCGTGATATATCACCACTAATTTATATATGACTGGGTTTGGGAGTACAAGTGATGCAAAAAATGTACTTTGAAGATTCCAGAAGACCCAAAATATTTGTGTAAAAAGAAGCTCAAAATTACATTGTTAGAAGAAGTGGGGAAAACTTAATAGTTAACTCAGTCTAAAGAGATTCGGAAAATAACTTGAGGAGTAAAATCTCATGCCCATACTCCACTAATGATATTTTATTGATAAAAAATAATTATATGGAAGGTCTATAGTATGAAGTCGTTGAAGTCGTCTGGTTGAGTCACTATTGTCTAGTAAGTTGATGGCTAGGATATTCGGATGGTTATGTAGTCTTTGTAAATATTTTGCATTGGTCGTCTTGATTTCTTTTATTTTTGGAGTCTGTAAGTCGTTGTGTAATGTTGCATTTGTTACGTACAAGGGGGCAATTACAAATTTTCTTAAGGCTATTGACTGGAAGCGTTGTAATATTTCAATATTAGAATTTTGAGCTGTTTCCCAAAGTTGAATTCCGTATGTCAATACTGGTTTTAATTTTGCTTTATACACAACTACTTTGTTTGCGATGACTGTCGACGATGTTCTTCCTAGTAGCCAGTTTAACCTTCTATGTGTTAGGTCTAATTCTTTTCTTTTATTCTTGATATATTTTTCCATGTGAGTATATTTTTCCATTAAGGGTAAGTCCGAGATATTTTGACGAGTTATTATGAGGAATAGTTTGCGATCCGACTTTTATAGGTGGACATGTTTCGTGCTTCAGACTGAAGGTGACTTGGACAGACTTATCCTTGATCTTGAGGAGCCAGCGTTTCTGCCACTAGTGGATGGAGTGCAGATGTTCTTTCACAAGACGAGATGCTTTTGCTGGATCGTCGTGTCGAGCTAAGACGGCTTTGTCGTTCGTGTAGGCTGCTGTCAATATGAATACAGGTGTTGGGATGTCGGCAGTATATACTGAATAAAGGAAAGGTGCAACCACATTTCCTTGGGGCACTCTTGACTTTATAGGGATAAGGCCTGAAGTTTCACCGTTAAATTTTATTAGAAAATATCTCGCTGTGAGATACGATTTTAATAAATGATAGTAAGGATACGATAGATTTTTCTTAGTTTTATACAACAAATCTGGGTGACAAACCTTCTCGAAAGGCTGATTTACGTCGATGAATACTGCAGAGCCCTATTCTTTATTTTCTAGCGATTCATTAATTTCGTTTACTACTCGATGAATTTGTTGTACAGTCGCAAGCCGTTGTTCGAACCCAAACTGATGATGAGATATTATTTCATTTTCTTGTAGAAGTGGATTTAAACGTGAGAGAAACAGTTTTTCAGAAACTTTTGATAATATTGGCAGAAGGCTAATAGGTCTGTATGAGACAACTTCATATGTTGGTTTGTGGGGTTCTGGGATGACTATTACTTGAACAATTTTTCATTGAATTTGAAGTGACCTAGTCTTAGGATGGCATTGAAGATGGATGTAAATAAGGCTATAAATTTTCTTGGTAGATGACGTAGAATTGTTGCTGAAATCATATCGTATCCGGGAGTTTTTTAGTTGGTAAAACTTTGATTGTTGTTTCAACTTCTCGAGTATCTAGGGGTTTGATTTGGGGAGCAAGTTGCAATGGTGAATCTAAGAAGTTGTAAATTTCTTCCTCTACTGTTGCAGATATTTGTGAAGTTTTCTCTTCGTCGGTTGTAGCCCATGTGATGTCAGTTTTTCTGATGTGAGGAATAGGTTGCATCGGTATTTTCAAGTATTTAGTAGTTTTCCAAACAGAATACTCTGAATTCGAATTCGGAATCAAGTTTGTGAGCTTATCTTGTCGGGCGTTGTTCGGCTATTCTAGAAGTAATCTTCTGAGGTTTTGCGAAGCTGAGTTTAGACTTCATTGACAGCTGGGTATTTTAGTGATTTGTCATTGTTACTTTATTTTACGTTCCGCTTTCATATTTTCTATTATTACTTGTGTAATATTTAGTTCTTTGTTTTGCTTTATTTCTGGTGTAGCATGCCATGCAACATGATGAAGCTGACTGTTTACGTACTACATAGCTTTATTTATGTCAAAAGCTCTTTTCAAGGTTAAATTAGCTGTGCTGTTATTAAATACCCATTATGTGAAATATTTTCAATCTGTTCAATTGTTGTGGATTGAGGTTTGCTTATTGTCATCAATAATGATTGAGATAAGGACTAGTAGAAGCGGTGAATAATCAGACGATAGATCTTGTGACCAGTAGGTGTGAATGTAACTTTAGCTTACTCCTTTTGCAATAAATAATCTAATATATCAGGAATTTAGTAAGTGTCTGTCGGCCAATATGTGGGTTGGCCAGAAGAGTACGTGAATAATCTTTCGTTTATTATTGTTTCAAATGGAGATTTACCTTTCGAATAAGTTAGTCTGGAGCCCCACAAAGGATGTTTAGAAGTATAGTCACCGTCAGAAATGAATCTTGGTCCTAGTGTTCTCAAGAAGCTTGCAAATTGTGAACTCTGAATTTTATGTTCCGGGGAGCAGTATATTGCTGCAATATTCAATGTTCCGAATGCATCGCTTACTTGAATGGATGTTGCCTGCAAATACGTGGTGCTATATTGAGAATTTAAGTGTTGTTTCATTTTACCCCGAACAAGTATAGCTGTTTCTCCATGTGCTGTACCATCCGGATTATTTTTATAATATATAATGTATCCTTGAAGCGTGAAAAAACTCATCTTTCTCTTAGAGCTTCAATTATTATTTTGGTGTTTTGAAGGTACTGTAATTTATAAATGTCTTTGTTAATATCTTTTGGTTGCAAATCAATTAAAAATATCGGTAAGGAAGCTTTTGTTACACGGTGTTTTCAGTTATCAATGTTTCTTACAGTATGACCGTTTTCTTCTATTCCTACTTTTGGTTCATCGAAATTTATTGTAGGATGCATATTTTTTAAGACTATCCTAAATGCTCTTTCTTGTTTCAGCTGATAGCTGTGAAACACAATTTCCTCTTTAATAAGGTATTTAGTAATTGGTCAATAAGCTTCTGTTACTGCCAGTAAGATTTTAAATTTATCTTGATCTACGAGCATGCAGTATAATTATTTATTCTTCACAGCTTTTTGTAAAGTTTCTGACATTGTGTGTAAATCATTTACCCCTGGGAGAAATATTGGCGGTGGCTTGACACCTTCTGAATGTTGCTGGATTTGTGACTTTCTTCGATTACTTTATCATTGGATTTATCGTCATTAATTAGATGTAGATCTGCAAATCTATTGCATGATAGTATGCCACTTACATATGCACTTGGACGTTTTGATTATTTTTGTCTCTTGGGTGCTGTGAGATTTACATCTCTTGCGCTTGCTTAAAACAACTTGCCATTTGTAAGTGTTGCTGTAACTACTTGAATTTCTGTTGGTTGTTCGATTAAGTTCTGGATTTGTTACATAGGTAGAACTTGAACTTGAAGACTGTACTGCAGAAGGGAGAAAGGAAAATGGCATTACTAGCACAGTTCCTTGTGGTATCTGATGCAAAATGAGTTGTTACTGCCGATATTGTTGTTGAATAAACAACTAAGATTGTAGTTCAGCTTGACTTGTAGTAGACGAATCCCTTATGAATTCAGATTCAGGCTGAGAGATGATCTTCGTAGTCATATCGTTTGTTCACGTCTTATGAAGGCACCAATATTTTCTTGAAAAAAAAAACAACAGTTGAAACACAGGATTTCATGAAAAGGAAATAAAATTGATCAGGAAAAACACTACACACTAGACCGAACACTAAATGTGAACGCACAACTTGACAAAATGAGTCATCGCACAAATCAGAGATCACGAGACACTGCGGAGTAGAAGGCACGTCCTCTCACCACCGTTTGCGAGATACTACGGAAAATAACTTGCGCGAACAAACTGTGCTATTCTGTAGCTTCACTCGTTTCTTTAAACATTTTGGTAATAAATACTCTGAATACCGTTAAACACACACACACAAACACACACACAAACAAACACACACACAAACACACACACAAACACACACAAACACACACACACAAACACACACAAACACACACACAAACACACACACACACAAACACACACACACAAACACACACACACAAACACACACACAAACACACACACACAAACACACACACAAACACACACACACAAACACACACACACAAACACACACACAAACACAAACACAAACACACACGCAAACACACCCTCACAGAGACACACACACATACACACACACACATACATATAATTCTTTTTCTCCCACTATTTTCTGTAGTATATAATATATATCCTAAACATGACAAATAATTTATTATATAATATTTAGTGAATTACTGTATGTTGTAAAAATTTATTTATTCATTAGCAAAATCAGTGAATTTAAAGTTGGGAATTGACAGACAATCTATATATTTAAAAAAATAAGGTATTTTGCCATGGCTTCGTTTAGAGCTTCTACTGAACCGATTGTAGTATTTTTTCCTTTAAATGAAAGAATGTGATCCCTAGATGTGTTATCAGATATTGTTTGTGTTGATTCACTAACATTTAGTGTGTAAATTAATTAATTAAATATTTCTTTAATAGTACGCTTATCAATAGTCAATTGTTTTCTTCCAAAGTGTGGCTGTTTCAAAATCGATATATATGAGTCGATAGATGCTTCATGGTGGCGCTGTTTGATGTTTTGTTTTGATTGTTGAGATTTGTTTACAATTCATCAAGGTTTTGTTTCAGTGTAATTATTACATTGTGGCGTTGACAGTTTGCATGTATTTGCTTTCGTGGTGTATTTTGTAGAGAACATTCGGACAGTGTGTTTTGTTCGGTTGTACTGAAGTAGTGAAGTTGTTCACAGGTTATGTCGAATTCCGAATCGTTGCCCACGCGTCCCAAAAGACGCAAACGTAAATTAACTGGACGCAGGGAAAGAGAAAGTCAGCGTAAGTGTCGTGATAGTGAGGTCATTTCGTTTTCTGCTGGGTCGTTGTCTATGAAATGTCAGTTTTGTTCTGCTTTGCACTTCGCATGTGAGAGAAATTCTGCAAACGATTTACTCTGTGTTGCTTAAATGGGAAAGTAAGTTTACCTTCAAGCGATATGCCAGAAGAAATAAAAATTGTTTATAGGACATGATGACACATCAAAAAACTTTAGAAATAATATCCGTCAGTATAATAGTGCTCTTTCTTTTGTGCAATTTGGCGCCGATATTGCATTGCCACCTGCCCATGGGCCATACGTGTTCAAAATTTTGGGAACTCACATCACAGAATATCTTCGTTATACCCTGAAGATCCAAACAATGCAACGTATTGTGAACATTAGTCTGGTCACAGTATTTTACATTAGTCTCAGATCTCACCGTCAAATTTTGACGGGTTTTCACTAGTTATAATATAATTTTCCGTCTATTATTCAGTTATGAATGTTTACGATTTAAATAAAAACACAACACATTCACATAAATATTTACATTTTATTTAATCATACAACATAAGAATATTACTTTTTTTTTAGACTTCCACAATACTATTCTATGGTTCCCCATTGTTGAAAATCTATCCACCACTTCTTCTGTCTTTCATACGATATCATGGTGAATGTCTAATAACGCCAATCCAATTAATCTTTCCTGAAGAGTTGTTGCTCGAAACCAAGTTTTTAAACAGCGCAATGAGGAGAAAGACCGCTCAGAACTTGTGTTTGTGACTGGCAAAGTACTGAGATTCTGGAGAAAAGTTTGAATTATAGGATAAATATATTTATCACATCTCTCAGGAGTTTCGAGAGCAGAATCTGGAAGATTACAGTCACTTAAGGATTTTTGCAGATTCCAGCTACGTTGCCAATGTGCAATTTCGCCTTTCAGTTTTAAAATTTGCATGTCTTTGCCTCCTTCCAGTAAATTACCAAATCTTTCAACGAGACAATTGATAACTTCTCTAATTTGTTCGGAATTCAAGCTAATCACATTTTCAGGAAGCAGTAAATATAACTGGAAAGCATCTAGTACATCCTGAGAGAATCGTGATTTTAAATAATGCATAATATTATTAAAAAGAGGAATATATGCAGAAATTCTGTAGAAATCCTGGCAATCTTCTACTTCTGGATTAATGCGATTTGTTTGTGGACCGCAAGTTCCGGGCTTTTTCTTATCAATATTTAATTTTTCTGTCATTTTCTTCGCATTGTTAAATATTTAACAAAAGTCTTCCTCTACTTCTTGTCGACGGTTCTCCAGAGTTACAATCAATGATTGCACACATTTGACTGCTTTTGCCAGGTCTATAGTTTTCTTTTGCAATAGGACGCTGAGTGGAAGCGTAAGCGATTAGATATTAATAAGGCTAAAAAGCCCTATAATAAATTCACACGTGCACAACGCATGAACAAGAACTGATGCCTTACCAGCAGTTTCCTTATTCTTCCACTGACTGATTTTTGTAAGAGCCTCAATAATCTCAAGTAAACTTACTGTAAATTGGAGAACTACATCATGTCTTTCTAGCCACTGTGTATCACAGAGCTGAACAAGTTTTTTACCAAGGAATTGAATGAAAGCAGTGTTTCGTTTAGGTCTGGATGTTTTGAAAAAAATGTCACTTCCCTTATAACGCTGCAAACTTTGTCAATCGTAGATACTTTTGATGATTTTGATATGCTGTTATTGAGTTTATGCGAGAAGCATGGTGTCATGACAGCATTCACAGCATCTTTTTGTATTTTTTTTACTGCTCCATGTTCTCCAAGCATGACAGGACACCCATCAGTACCTATAGCAACACAATTTTTCAAATTGAGATTCATTTTGTTAATTTCCTTTATAACTATTTGCCATATTGAAGCCTCAGTCAACGAAATTTCTTCCGTCGTATTCCCGCTACTGGTCTTGTTAGTTTGCATATTGTTGTGTGGTATGAACTCTTCAGTTTCAGCTTCATCTTCCTCACTTTCGTCTTCGTCATTTAAATTCTTCATTAATTCTCCGAAAGCATCAATAAATGTTACAAAATCTTCTCTTATGCAAGGTTTATCAGTGTTCGTGTAATCAACATATCGAAGAATAACACTAATCTGAGCTTTGCCTGATATATCCGGAGATTCATCAAACATAATTGCGTAATATCTTGAATCATTTACACGTTTTATTATTTTCTCTAGAATGTCTATTCTGCAACACTCGATTAGCTTATCTTGGACAGATTTGCTGATATAAGTTGCTCTTGATGTTGATGTTTTCAGATGTTGTTCAAGGTTTAAGTCTCCAGCGTCAATCCTAAATCTAAGCAGAGCTATAAAATTGCCTTAATTCTTAGTTGGAACGGTTTCACTTAATAGTGGTCCATCATCTCTGTGTCCACGTAGTGGTATATTATGCTTTCCCAACAAAATGATAGTTTCGACAATAGGATTAAGTCGCTTCTTGTTTTCTTGTGCCTGAGATAGACGATTTTCATCGAGGATATTTCTCACTTCCAAATTTGGGTTACGGTAGGATTTTAAGAAATTTTTCCTGAAATTACTGCGTCCTTGACATAGGAATAAGAGCAATGATTTTGTAAATCGCTCTTTACAGCAGTCAGATTTTGAATATTAGTTAACTGTCGTGTGAATAGAGCTGCCAATGGCACATTCTTTTTGGTAGCCATTCTCATTGCGAGTTGTAAACCATGGGCAGTACTTACAGTATAACCCCTTTTTAACATCTGATAGAACCAGCTTTTCTCGATATGTTTGCAAATGCTTGTTGCTAACATAGGTTTTTTACTGTTTTTCCTGAAACAATTCTCGTCAATGTAGGAAAACTGTAGTCTTTTAGCGGAGTCCAAGGATTTTCTAGCAAAACTGCTTTAATTTGATCGTCGATATTTTGACCAATATAATGCCCCACATCATTGGAAATCACTGCCAATGTATTATCCTGTACATTGTCTGGAATACCTAAGGTCGACGGATGGTTTAAAATAAATGAATTTGTGGCTAGGGTCACTGCTGTATTATCTAATGTAGCACTAATACAGTTTTGACTAGAAGAGAAGTTTAATGTCGGAGAATTTCTATCTGTTGACTGATGTTCCGTAACGCTATTTTCTATTCGATTCTTCTTTGACGGTATTAAGAAAGAAGACATTAAACCTTTACCGCTTCGATAAAAGAAATAATAAATTAGATTTTAATAAAAATTAATATCGTATTTATATGAACAAGATTTATAATATATAATAATGTTCTTATAGTAAAGAACTCAAAGCATTTGGATATAGAAGTTTTTTAACCGAATACATATCAATGCCTCTTGTAGAATATACATTTTATTTATCATATTAGGTATGATGAATGAAATGTATCCCCTTGTTTATAATTTAATAGAGATAACACTTGACTGACAGCCAAAAATGATATTTTTAAAGTTTGCTGATATTAGTATAAAATTACAAGTAAAATAATTTAAAAATGCGCCCTATCAATGTGTAATTAAAAAATATACTTAAAGAAATCATTTAACGCCAGAATAAATATGGTACTTTTTGGTACGAACACGCACACATTTTCGAATGAAATGTTAATACTTTCGATCAGAATTAATTGCTGTTTAAAATTGTTAAAATTAAATCAAGATACAAATTATATAAATAAAAGATTGAGTTTGTATATTTATATATTCTCATTCCAAAAAATTTCAAAATATTTAAACTTCAATGAAAATATAGTTATACCAGAAATCATTATTGTACCTATAATCGGGATATTATGATTACAATATTATAAAAAACATTACTTTTTTATATACTTGTTTCATTGAATTTATTAATTGAAAAATGCATTTTATGACTTATAATGGTTATTTTTTAACAATATAACATTTTAAGACAATCACGATTATAGGTACACACTTATATGATGTTTAAAATAAAAAAATAAAAATTTTAAAAATGACTAGTTAAAGCATGGTTTTTGCAGTTTCAGTTATTATAATGAATAGGAAGTTTAGAATGTTGATAATCAACGAATTTTGATTACGAGTAAAGGTATTCAACAGTTACAAGGCGATTTATTTTGAATATTGTAAAAAATCACATTTCATGTTTTAAGTCAATCGGCAAGTAACATAACTTTTTATTTATAAAACCAAGTTCGTTAATTATCAACGGACGTTTGAAACTTCCTGACCAACTATTTCAATGTAAATATTACAGATCTCGATTTAAATAATTTATTTATGTATTATATAATGTACGTATACTATATGTGCAATAAAATATATGGTATATGTTCTATTGGGTGGGTTGTACATTGATATATCCTCAGTTAAAAATGTGATTGTAATAGAAATGCGATATAAATTAATATCACGTCAATATCCATCAAACGTGCAGTGTATGGTAATTAAAAATTTACTAAACGAAAAATCATTTTCTCAATGTTTTTAATAGTTTCATAAATCGAAGAAATAGAAATAGTTTAAAATGAGATTAATAATTGATTACATACAATTCTTAATATTTTCTCCCAAAATGAGGTTTCCTAGTAATACTAGGAAACAGTACTACAAGTCGAGATTACAACTTTTAACATCCATACTAGGCTAGTTTGCCTAGTGGATCCGCGCCTCTGTATATATATATATATATACATATATATATACATTGTGTATATATATATATACACAATATATATATATATATTGTGTGTATATATATATATTGTTGTACCGAGTGCTACAACAGCGCTTCCTTCCTCGCTTTGAAAAATAGTTTTAAAGGTCGCATTTACAGTAACTTTTAAAAGAATTTTTCTTAAAAGTAGCTCGTAATTATTCAACGAAAATGTCCACAAAAGAAGAGGTTTTACTCGCTTATAGTGTTCTTTAACTAATATTTCGGTTCGGTTCTACAACTAAGAAATGGAAAAATTGAAAAAAATTGAAAAAAAAATGCTTTGGGTGGCGATACATCGGAGCTGGTAAGAGAATGGGGCAAAGCCGATAAACTAGGCCAGACCAAAGAAATTAGCAAACTAGTACGAGAAAGTCTGTGCCATTCTGTTGCACCACTAGTTATTTTTTCGTTGTCGTACGTATATACGGAGTAAGATAACTGTACGTAGTGTAGAGGAAGTTATGTAATGCTGTGGAAAATAGTTTTTGAGATTTGAAGGAAAATACACTTTTCGCGGTCTCTGATATCAAAAAAGTGTTTTTTGTTTCTTTTTTTGTTGTATTTTTTGCTTTGCTTTAAAAACGTCCCTTCGTCTGTCTGTAAGTCGGTTGTCGCTCTAGCGCCTAACTATGCGTAGGATTTTTTTTCGAAACTGAACAATCCCCAGCCGTTCTGCTCTTACTCGCAGCTCTGTAGTTTTGAATAACGTTTATTAATTTTTGGGGTAGTTTACCTGAAGTCACTGCGACATTTCCAAAATTGTCTCCAAAATTGCTCAAAATTATTTTTGTAAATTTCTTTTAAGAATAGAGTAAAATGCAATTGTAAAGGTAGTAAGGTCCGATTTTTTTTTGATTTGTTGCGTAGTTGTTGACGCAACGCGTCTCTTTACCCCTAGTTGGGCGTTGAGCGCATTCTTTCGAGTAATCCTCCGTTACTCAGTAATTACGATACTAGTCAAGTCTCGTCACGTCACATTCAGTCAGCGCCTTTTATCCTTTCGGCTAGGGGCTGGACGCCGTTAGATCCCAGGGTTCCTGGCCGGTCACCCAACCACGAACCCGCGAGTCTCGAATTCGCTTAACCTTCGTTTGATTGATTGATTTTTTCGTGTTTCCAGGCACGTCAACTGCTTTGGTCATTAGTCCCGTTAGTGTAGTGCATGTTTTTTTTCGGGAGATGGCGGTGATCTTCCTCCGCTGGATGGCGAGATCCGGCGCCAACCTACTGTCGGCTAGTGGGGTTTGCCCCTAACCAAGACTCTCCCACCAGCGGGGTACCGCCCCAGCCGGGACAAGTTCTAAGCTCCCGACCGGTCTCCCGGATATGTGGTAGTGTAGTGAATGTTAGAGTAAGTGTGTGTGTGTGTAAGGGGAGAGGATAGGACAAGGAAGAGGAAGGACAGATTGCGCGCGGTCCGTGGCGCGTTTGGTAAGGTACTGCTCCGGCATTCGCCTGGAGTTGAGCAGAGAAACCACGGAAAACTACCGATCAGAGCAGCCGGCCGCTAGAATTCTCCTCCAGACAGCGACTGAATTCGACCTAGCTGAGGAGGTACTGTCGAAAATCCTGCCGCCATCAGGACTCGAACCTAAGACCTCCCGGTCAGAGGCGCTGCAGTGACATCAGTTGATGCACTGAGCTACCGCTCCCGGTTTAACCTTCGTGACTTCACGTTGCGTAATATACGAATTCGGCTAGCGGCGCGAGCCGCTGTTTTCACCGCTAACTCTGAATTTTCAAGAATTTCAAAAGCTTGAAATGTTTTCGGCGTCTTCCTACAACTGTAATATTGAAGATGAAGATTTGTTTCTAATAGAAATGTGTTTCTTAAAGACAGATCACGAAATAAAGACGTGTTAAATTTTTCGAAATTGTAAGTAATTATTGTGTAATTTTACGCGAAATCAAGGCAATTAAAAATTATTACAATTTTTTCTCAAAAATAGCTCCAACTCTGACCTTCTCTACCACTACCACGCTAAAGGGAATGCTATATAATGCTGCGCGAATTTACCGCCGAAAACCTTTATTACAGGGCTCTAGCAACAAAGAAAGGGATAAATCCATATGATAAGTTTAGAAAATGCTCCTCTAACGCGCGGTGAAACCAGAATCCAAATTTTGTGGGTCCGATTCCGAAAAATTGATTGACGGACATCCGTCTTTCTGCGAACAACGCTAGCAGTTAAAGCGTTCAGTCGATTATCTTCAAAAATGATATTCCCCGATCGATCTGGCTGGGAGAACCTGGGACATTTTCAAAATTTTCAAAAAAATAACTCCATCGTTTTTATTAAATTTTGTTGTTGGATAGTGTGAAAGACGTTTAAGAGAACGGCGCACGTCTCAATTTTCTTTAAAGTCTTAATTTTTTGAAAATTGAAAACATTCAAAATTTTTTCGGCATCTTCCTTTAACTACAACTATAAAGATACATTTTTTTTCTCAATGAGGCGTGTTCATGACAAATTGACCTAAAAATAATGTCATGTTCAGTGTTTAAAAAACATGAATATATTTTGCGTAATTTTGTCTCAAACATAGGCAGTTTTTATGTTCCTTAAACCTATTTTTCTTAAAAACGTTACATATGTTTTAAATTGAATTTAGACTTTAGATATCGTAAAGGACGCTTAAGATAATGGTGCAGGTATCATGTTTGTTTAAATGCTGATATTTCGAAAATTTAAAAAAATTAAAACATATTCACAACTACAATTGTGAAGATACATTTTTTTATTAATAAATATGTTCATCAAAAACAGATCTTGAAATAACGTGATATTGAATTTTTGGAAAATAAGAGTATTTTTATGTAATTTGGCGTCAAACTAAGTCGCTTGTTCCGAAAATCCTGCGCTTCGTGGACGTAATTTTAGATACATTTTGAGGCTGTTGGATGTCTAAGTTAGGATGTGTAAATTATTTCATATTTCTTCGTTTCTTACATTCGAGCTTTTGTTACGTTAACAATTTTTTAATGACTTAAAACTTAATTGAAATATAGAAAAAAAATGGCCAACTTTCAGGGTATATCAGATTGGAATGCAAAATTGACATTCCGCGTCGCGACTCGTGAATATCTGTTAATTACGTCTCCTTGTTGACACAAGATTTAGCTGTATGAAAAGCAGTAGTAATTGTGAAATTTGTGTTGATAATTGCTGGAAAATATTTAGTTTTTGCACCAAAAGTTCCACCATTTCTACGGAGTCTTACAAAAATAGACGACTGAGAGGTGTTAAATTCGGAGAGAAATAAAGGTATAAATAGTATTACGTAACCATTACTAAAGATGAGAAAGTACGTGGTGTTATAGCACCACTAGTTTCTTTATATTTTCTCTTCACATCTAATAAGGGACGGAAAAAAACATGGCGCTATTTCCTTTTTTGGCTATCCCAAAAGGTAACGTTTTATTACTAAAAAAATTGAAGATAAAGATTTTTTGCCTCAGACAAATTCTATTGTAAAAAATCAGTGCTTTAAAAAAGGTTGTCTACAATTTCTTGGAAACAAAACAAGTAGTTTTCACGTAATTGGCTCTTGAAATATATGCATTTCCTAAAAATTTATTTTCTCGTAAACCGTTTCACATTTTTTAATTTTTTTTCCACGAACAGAAGAAGGGACGCTTAAAAGAATGGCGCATGTCTCATTTTCGTTGAACTCTGATTTTCGAAAATTGCAAAAAGGTTACCTTTGGGCAACCACAAAATGGAAGTTGGAGATTTTTGTCTTAAAATACGTTCTTGAAAATCCGCTCTTTCTCTGTTGTGCATCTGTTTCAAAAAGCTAATAGTTTTCACCAACTTTCTGCATAAAATTAATGAAATGTAGACATCCTATCAACTACGGGCCACAAGAATAGTCCTCGGTGAACAGGAATGGGTCAAAAGGATATTGAAAAAATTTTAATTTTAATTGTAAATTACAATTGAAAACCTAATATTAATTCATTTTTACTCTATTCTACAATTTGTAATCCCAATGTGTTGATTTTTTTCCCTTTCAAGCAATCCACAAGCCTTTATTTATATATAAATAATATTTGGAATTTATTGTGGTTTCTGTGTTTCTAACATTTCAGCTATACTTGAAAAGTCTAATAATTCCACCAATTCAAACAAAGCGCCTGTGATGCATATCTGCATTCATTTCTACAGGCTTGGGTACTTGTTTATGGGTTAGTCATAGTACAGTTGATAAATAACTAACTCTAATACTAAAAAATTAAATAAATTAATATTGTTTTACAATTTGTAATATTAATTGAATTTATTATCACCTTATTAAATGTTGACACAGCCTCAAACGAAGGGTAGTTTAAAGTTTATAAAAATGTGATTCAGTGTTTTATTTCAAAATGTTTTATAAACTAATGTCTGTGGCCAAACTCATCTAATAAAATAAAAAATTAAAATATGAAAATAAACCCTTTAATGATCTATAGCCGAGAGACAGCACCTTGTGTGTTCTGCTAGAATATAAAATAAATCCTTAAGTTTTGGAAACCCTGGTTTAATTTTCAACTCACAAAATATTCACACACAAAGTGAACTTAATTTTTATTAAAGAAACAGGTAATCGACGTTATAATTCTGTATACTAGTAGAAATTTGGAGACTATAATTGATAACTAATTGTGACTAATCTATTGCTGATGAAATGCTGAAAAATGTGTAGGTAAGTGATCTTTTGTTCTGTGAAAATGTATGTTCTATACCTCGCAACACGGACAAAAATATGGATTATCAAATAGGCTTCAAATCATTTCTAAAAGGCTAATTTGCCAACGTTTAACACAAACTCGACTGTAAATAAAACCGCTTTGTCTTAACGCCACCACCATCTTGCCATTCAACAATGAACTTATCAAATATCTATTGCGGCATTGTTGCGCAAATTTCAATTTAGGTTTGGGAATTGCTTAAAAGAAAATACATCAATAAATTGGGAATAAAAATTGTAAAATTGAGTAAAAATAGAATATTAGCATATTCAATTAAAATTATAAATAAAATTAAATTAGTTATTTTTCATATCCTTTGAATACAATCCTGTTAGAGGATTTTTCTTGTGGCCCGTTGTTGATTGTACAGCTGTACGTATTTCATTAACTTTAAGGAGAAATTTCTCGAAAACTGTTAGTTTTTAAAAAAAATGTACATGAATTTTTTAATGAGCTGATTTTTTAGAACAGTTTTTGTTGACAAAAATTTCTCATTCATTTTGTAGTTTCCGAATGGTATCTTTTTGCAATTTTTGAAAATACCGAGATTTAAACGAAAATGAGACTTGCCCTACTCTTTTATGTGTTCCTTCTTCTATCTGGAAAAAATTTTTAACAATAGAGCAGTATTTTAGAATATGATTTTTTTGGAAACAAAAAATCGCATTAATTTTATGTGCAAATTTCCTAATATTACTTTCTTTTTAAATTGTACTTTTGTATGACTTTTTCGAGGGATGATATTTTACCACAGACCTTGAGGCAAAAATGTCCATCTTCAATTTTGTAGTTTTGAAATATTAAATTTTTGAAATTTTTTCAAAACCCAGCGATATCCGGAAATGGTACTAGCTCCTTATTTTTATCGTCCATTATTAGATATGTGGAGAAAATTTTAAAAAATTGAAGTGGTTATTCAATGAAAAAAAAATACCTATATTCCGCGCATAATTACAAGAAAACTACTCATATTTTCGAAACTTTTATCATGATCTTATTTCAAGATGTGTGTTTAGTGAACAGATATCACTAAGGAAAAGAAGCTGTACCTCCGATATAATAGTTGTAGGTAAACACCCATAAAATTCCACTTTTACAATTTTCAAAAAGATCTGCGCTATTTTTTAGGTCTTTTACATTATTCAAAGAAAAAGTTTAATGGAAAAATTTGAAGCCATTTTTGAAAACCTTTTTGGGTTTGTTGTCGAGTCATCTTATAAAGAAAATTATGTACCAGATTCAAACTCGTAGTGCCTCTAGATATTTCAGATTGGTCAGGGAAAATCAGATGTGAGAAAAACGTATGAATGGTTTAGGCGGTACTTGACCACGGGGAGGCCGACTACTGACCGTTTTTGTGGTATTCCCCCAATTAGAAGACGAGTCGGAGTTACACTCCGCTAGTGAAGGGGCACCGCCCCTCCCCTCCCCTTCGCCGGGCGGTGGGGTATAAAGTCACAGGCCGGGAGCGGAGCGCCCCCGTTCAGTGATAACCTCGCCTAGCTACCACCGCCGCCGCTCGCTGCACGCCGAGTCGCGGGCCGCCAGCTACCGCACGGAGACTCTTATCGCCGCTGTCGGTGATAAGGCACTATACGGCAAGAACGCCGTTAGTGATAACCTCGCCTAGCTACCACCGCCGCCGCTCGCTGCACGCCGAGTCGCGGGCCGCCAGCTACCGCACGGAGACTCTTATCGCCGCTGCCGGTGATAAGGCACTATACGGCAAGAACGCCGTTAGTGATAACCTCGCCTAGCTACCATCGCCGCCGCTCGCTGCACGCCGAGTCGCGGGCCGCCAGCTACCGCACGGAGACTCTTATCGCCGCTGCCGGTGATCAGGCACTATACGGCAAGAACGCCTTTTGTGATAACCTCGCCTAGCTACCACCGCCGCCGCTCGCTGCACGCCGAGTCGCGGGCCGCCAGCTACCGCACGGAGACTCTTATCGCCGCTGCCGGTGATAAGGCACTATACGGCAAGAACGCCGTTAGTGATAACCTCGCCTAGCTACCACCGCCGCCGCTCGCTGCACGCCGAGTCGCGGGCCGCCAGCTACCGCACGGAGACTCTTATCGCCGCTGCCGGTGATCAGGCATTATACGGCAAGAACGCCGTCAGTGATAACCTCGCCTAGCTACCATCGCCGCCGCTCGCTGCACGCCGAGTCGCGGGCCGCCAGCTACCGCACGGAGACTCTTATCGCCGCTGCCGGTGATAAGGCACTATACGGCAAAAACGCCGTTAGTGATAACCTCGCCTAGCTACCGCCGCCGCCGCTCGCTGCACGCCGAGTCGCGGGCCGGCAGCTACCGCACGGAGACTCATCGCCGCTGCCGGTGATAAGGCACTATACGGCAAGAACGTCGTTATAAAATTTGTACAGTTTTTAGTTACTTAGTTTCAGTGTATTGGTTATGTGACAGTAAATCACTTGGAAACATTAAATGCGTAATTCACCCTGAATCCTGCAAATACAACAGATTTTAACCGACGTAATGGCTGATCAATGGATTCAGGGTGAAAACCATATAAATGTAAATATGTGCACACATGTGCAGAAATGAAAAAAATAGGGTTTTGTGAAAAGAAGTTTGTTTGTTAATTAGATTTGAAAGGAATGTTTTTAAACAAATTTTGTAGAATGTTTTATCTCCTTTAAAATTGATTTGAAAGGTTTTCCTACAAGATCTATCGGGACCCGAAGCTCAGTGCACCAACTGATGTCACTGCCGCACCTCTGACCGAGAAGTCCTAGGTTCGAGTCCTGACAGCGGCAGGATTTTTGACACTAGCTTTTCAGCTAGGTCGAATTCAGTCGCTCTCTGGAGGAGAATTCAAGCGGTCAGCTGCTCTAATCTGTGGCCCGGTCGGTAGCTAGCGATCCATGGCCCGTTTCTTAGGATACTGCTCCGGCAATCGCATGGTGTTGATCGGAGAAACCACGGAAAAATTACCGATCAGAGTAGCCGGCCGCTAGAATTCTCCTCCAGACAGCGACTGAATCCAACCTAGCTGAAAAGCTAGGGTCGAAAATCCTGCCGCCGTCAGGACTCAACCTAGGACCTCCCGGTCAGAGGCGCTGCAGTGACATCAGTTGATGCACTGAACTACCGCTCCCGGTTCCCGGTTGTGGCGGTGCCCCGCTGGAGGGAAAGTGTTGGTTAGGGACAAAACCCCGCTAGCCGACGGTAGGTCGGCGCCGGATTTCGCCATGCGGCGGAGGAAAATCACCGCCATCTCCCGAAAAAAAAGCATGTTTTACACTAGCGGGACTAATGACCTAAGCTGCTGATGCTCCCGGAATCACAAACAAACCAACCAACTACAAGACCTCAGTTTATTTTCGAATTTTTTCTGTCTTTGTTTATGCAACGTGTCCCTGAATCCTTTTTTGGGGCTTTGATCGCCTGGCTTGAATCCGAAAAACTGTGTTTAGAAGCACTTTCTGCCATAGATAGTTAAATAAATTAAATATTTGAAGAGAAATAGCAATATCGCAAATTAATCGATAAAGTTGAAAATATGTAAGGAAATAAAAATTAATTTAATGACTTACTGGTTGGTAAGAAATTACCATTGCAAGAATTGTCCTCTTGTTACATATGCATTATTTGTTGGTAGGATTGTACCTGTGAAATTGTTGCTGAATATTGTGATGAAGAATTCAGTATATTTCCTGTTTCAAACAGCCGTGTTACTGGTTGTATGTTCTACACAAGGCAAGTTACCGAATTTTGACTTTAGATCATATCATACGTCATCTTATGAGCACATGAACAAAGCTTCTAAATTTTTCTATGTGTTTGGGAAATTCTACCATTAGTTGAATTTTACTCTAAATTGTTTACAAGTTAGAAAAAAATATTTTTAGTTCATAAATTACTTATAAAATAAGCAAAAGGAAAACATTTATTGGTCAATTTGTTATATTAATAAAAACCTAAGTTATAATTGAACAAGTTCAAAAAAGGGTATAATTAACTTTTCGAAATGGAGACATTTATGTCTGAAAATTAAAGTTTCATTACATGCAGCAATTCTGTATTGATTTTAATAGAATAATTCCAAAGAACTATGAAATGGAAAAATGAATCAATAACTAATAACGGAAAAATGAACAGTTTTTGTCTGAAAGATATTTTGAAAATTGCAATTAAAAACTGGACTGCCTTGGATAAATAATGAGTATTCATAAGTTGTACACCCCTTCAGTAATGAGTTTAGATTGAAAGTAACAAAGAAAATAAATATTGCATTAGTGTAATTTTATGATCTGAAAATGTATAAAATAAAGGTCATGCACCAAATATATTCTCTTTAGTCGCCAAAGCCCTTCGAAAATGACGTTATCGCTCATTCAACACTTTACGCCTAAGATCACAAAGGTTTCGAGGGCGACATTTCTGCGAGATTCCTGTAATGATGCTCTGACATTGGTATTTCTTTACAGATGCTGATAATGAACCCGCTGGTATTCAATACGATACGTCGTCCTATAAATACATGGCCGAGAAACAATTACTCGGTGGCTTGTTATCAGGTGACATATGGTTTGGAGGTGATGAAGTTTTCATGCGAACGGAAGAGACAGACCATGACGCATACGACACAGATTGAAGTCACGTGGTTCTAGTAGTCCCAGGTCTGAACTAGCAACGCGCTCCTGGCGCGACCTCGTTGTGCGGCGCAGCCCAAAAGCATTTCTGGTTCTATTGAATATTGGTTCGTACAAAAATAATTTCACAGCATTGTTTTAACGGACACCTTCGTCTATCTTATTTTCCCTTGAAATCCTTTTTTCACTGGACAATTACTGCGAATGAAACCCAATCCTGTCCATTGATTAAGTTAGCCCACACTATATTAAAAGAAAATATGCCATGAATTTCAAAAGGCAAAAATTTCCTTTTAAGTCTGATATTATAGTTCAAATACAAGTACTATGCACTCGCTTAATGTTAAGCTTACCAATAATTAAACTGGATAGACAAAATATCATGAAAGTATTTAACATAATTTGACAGGGAATATAATTTTTTGGGGGAAATTATTTTCACTTTTGGGAAATAACACTCTACTTTTTGCTATCTGGAAATAAAATACTTTCACTCAAAATAATTAAAAACATTTCCAACCAAAAATATACTTTTATTTGTTTCATGGTTCCAAACAATTACAATATTTTATTATAATTACAGTATAATATTTTATTACAATATTTTGGTATAATGGCATAAATAGCAAACAATTTTATGATAATTTATGTGCCATTATTGTGAATACAACTAAAGGTATGCAGGTCTTAAAATAGTTATATCAATACATGAAACGTATGACACTCCCTTCATTCAAACGACATATGCAATAAACACACACGTATACAAATCATAACTGATTATTACTGAATTTACAATGAACTGCTGATAACTTACAACTTACTGAAGTCAAGTCTACAATTTCTTCACTTTCCTTGCCATTAATTTTGATTCATCTTGGCGATCATTGGCATTTTTAACAAAATTATTAATTAATATTTTACTTATTGTTTCACAAATTGAGCGAAGTTTTCTGAGCAGTGTGAATTTGCAATCACACTCTTCACTAGTGTAACTATCTCTGTCCAAGAAAATGATAGCCATAGAACTGATAATTGACTTTTACAAGCACCAAATTCTCTAAGGTAATTTTTGGTAAGTTGACTCATTACATACCAAGTGACCGAAGTGGAATAAATAGCTACTT